>JAHQIW010002741.1:0-277772 GCA_019055375.1 Parelaphostrongylus tenuis
TTGCTCAGGTCGCGGGGATTTCGCCATTCTTTCGCTATCATGCAACCGTCTCATGCTGATTTAGATTAGACAAATGGTGTTTTTGAAGTTGGCCTCATGTTTTGTTTTCTCCTTTTTGTATATATATTGAACATTGGTTTTGTGTTCTTTTTCAAAATCCTGGAATGAACTATTGAGAACTTGACCTAATATCCTCGCTTTGAATTGTTGCAAATTTGAGACACTTGGGAAACCATGCTCTTAACACATTTCTAAAACGTCGAAGGTCTTGTGATCAATTAGTGAACCAACTGAAAGTGGAAACTAGTTAAAAACTTGTTCTTCAGAGTCTCAGTAAATATGCGATAGCTTGAATCTTGAGAGATCCAAAGGTGTTGACTTTTAGAAAAATTTCTTAGTGTGCTGTAGCAGTGACGGTAAAATTATATCACGAACCTTACAATTTAGCTGGACAATGCTTCTCTCCTAAACTTTCGGTGGCCACTTTTCATTAGTTTTTTTATTCATTCGTTAGCTTAAGTCTCAACGAGTTCAACGGTATATTTAGTTCCTGAAAAAACAATTTCTTATTGCGATGAAGTAATCAAGAGAGTATCGAGAGTCGCATCCGACGCGCAAACTTTGCTCCGGTGTGTGGCTGAAAGATTTCACATCACTGGCATCAAGCCACCGCATTCGCAACATAACTGTTGTTTGATAGTACGAATTGACATGATCCTGAAGCTAGGTGTACGAAAACTTTGCTCTCTTGCTCTGGGGTGTAGGATTTTCATTCTTATTTTATCCCTCTAATACGCCTAAGCTTTGAAATGGAAGCATATGGACGTGTACAGAAAATTTTAGAGTATCAGAATCATCTGTTTTATGCAGAGTTTATTCAAAGTAGAGAAAAAATCCTAAATTTTATAACAAATTCGAACGCTACATGTGAATCGCAAAGCGTAATCTTGTTCTTCACTGCTGACTGCACACTATTAAATTTTTTTCAAAGACACGGGCGCCATCAAATATCTAGATACAAGCTATCAAATGACTACTAAAATTCTGAAAAAAGCAAAACAAGCGTTTATCTCAAGGGCTGAAAGAAGGTAAAAATAATGGAAATGATTCTATTTTTTAAATTCTTATTGACAGAAAACGTCGCTCAGAAGAAGGAATACGTTCATTGAGAAGCTTGCCTAATTTCGTACTCTCGAGAAGCTTATATGAGACCTATAGAAAGTGAGCGAATTGGAAAAATTTTTTAGTCGTAGGAGCGAAAGGATATGGAACGTCAGAATGTTTGTGTAAGCTGCTATACCACACATGCTTTTGCTGATTGCAAAGTAGTTCGATCTTTGTGAGGAATCCACTCAGTAAAAAGTTTTCTCCGTAGTCCTGAGACAACAGATTTCAACATCTTGCGTTTCAGTTGTCAGCCTAACACGTTATTATTTGTTTTTTACACTACTGATTAACATTGTAAATAGCCGCATGTTATTAGGTGTAAGCATACGTACTTGCCAATTTCCGTTCAGATCTTTTTGTTTCACATTCATATTAATCAGCAAACTGTTGCAGTATGTTGTGTTGAACTCTGTTCTGAAAGATTCTATAAGGCTAAGGAGATAACGACTACAGAGTAGAAAGAGTTGAATTCGATTCCTTTAATGAATCTGAACAACCGATCATGTTTGACAAAAATATCGTGTGACCTTAATTCAGGCTGCGAGGTGGGGAGTACTCGAACGCACGACATTTTTATAATGCCGTGGTCGGCGTCCACATGATGTTTGACTTATTCCACATAAATTAATTCAACATTCGTTAATGTTGCTTTTTTCCCATACGGAAATGAAAATGTAGCCTAGCTACGCTGCAAAAATGCGCATTTAATCTCCGCGAGCATTTCTACTCCTCAACAATAGAGACCAGACTGTTTAGCTGAAATTAAAGAAGAAAAGCAAGAGAAACCATTCAAAGTTTGGCTCTCCCTTGGTCGTTAATCTCAGGCGACAATGTTTACATAAAGAAAGCTCGAAAAGTTGGGAACTACTCTACCACGACACCAGACACCCGTATGAACTCTGGAACGCTTTTGCCAGCCTTTGATGCATAATATTAAATGTAAAAATTTGCTCACCTACAAGGATTCGACATGCTTAAAAATACTAGCTAACTTTGTCGACTCTCAGTCTTTACTGAAGGTTGAGGATGCTGATAATTTACCCAACATGCATACTATTTTTGATAACGATGGTGTACATAGTGGTGATTTGGGCATGTACTCCGTGGTTGGAAATGTAGTCCACACATAATTCGGATCGACACATTTGACATATTCTATGACTTGCATACGTCTGAGATCGCAAAATCATTACCAGACCTGTTGGTAGGACGAAAACGCCAACTCAATACATCAATAGTCCTCTATAAATCATTTATAAGCTGTATACACTTTCTTTGACGCTTAGTGAAATGGAATATTAGTGCATTCCTAGGGTGTAGATCAACATCGGATACTCCAACCTTTATTTCATGTTTTTGCTCAATGTTGCGTCAAGAATGTAATTTTTAGTGAGGACATGATGAGAACTAACAAATAATCATGGTCCATCTTCCAAAATGTAATATGAGAAATAGACTCCATGACCTATATTAGTTGTGTTGAGCCCTTCCTTTTTTAATTGGTGTATTTTTCTGACACACCACTGCTTCATTTGCATGACATTTCGCTACTGGCATCCGCGATGACAGTTGTGTGATGTCGCTTGCTACTGAAGGTTTTTTCCAAGTTTTGCGAGGTGGCAAGGCATTCTTTTGAAAAATGTCACTGCTAAGGATTTCCTTTGCGACGGCTACTCATAAGGGGCTCTGTAAGAATTATACATACATACATACATATATACATCGCTTGTCACTGGGTGAAAAGTAATTACGAGCACATTTGAAAAACAAAAACGAAGAAATAACAGGGAGAAAATGTGTTTGTGATTCTTTCATTGTTGTTTCACGACGAAATGATCGTACAATCTCTAAAATATACCAGAAAAGTTCACAATATGTGAAATAATATTGCTGACTTTTCCGTGTTGTAAATCTGGTCTTGCGTTTCCCACTAAACTCAGTTAAAGGCATGCCATTGTTTACCTTTCTGAAAGATTTGTGGTCCGCAGTAGTTCGACATTATTTTTACTGCGAGAGAAGTGGAATATTGCTTAATTATAGACGAGCGCAAAATCCTGTTGTCAGCACACTTTTGAGGAAGGTACCGACAAGCTAGATGCTCGAAATTTCCCAAAGAGTGTTTCCACGCTGCCATCTTATTATCATGGTTTTTTTTCAAAGATTGATGTTCAGGAGCTGCCCAGTGGTTAGAAGTGTTGTACAGCTTGTTTCACACGTATTAGACTAGTACGTATCAGATCGTCTTAGGAGAGCATGTTAATGAAGCGCGATATCTACTCCTGCTGCGAAATCAGTGTGAAATCTCCTGAATTCAAGAATAGTGAGGACTACCGGGTTTTCGGGAAAGTTGTGATATTGTTTCCTCCTAGAAAGAAAGAAAGCGAAATAAGGTTTAGAGCTCCGGAAAATGCCAGTTTTCAAGAGGTAAAGTCTAAAAACTGTTCAATTTCATGTGCATACCACACCGTTCATGTGACCCGAAGTGCGTTGAACAAACTGTGATCGCCAAATCGGTCAAATCCACTCAGATGTGCAAAACCTATTTAGCTCAAAAATAGAGCCTTTGCCCGATCTCTATCTGATAAACAAAAGCAAAGCTTGTAAATCCGCCCATTTTTTTCTGGATCGAGAATGTTCTCATAAGAAGATATATTTCCCAATGTAGATAGTCTTTCGTTTTTTGCTATCACAACTTCATCACCTTTTCGTTAAGATTTTTGACTTCGACATAGAACTGTCGGTGCTAGAAGGATTTTCCTAAATAAATAGTGTACTTCCCCAAAAAAAGCCGTTATGAAATTGGTCCTGCAAATGAACGAGTCATCTGTATTTCTGGGGAAAAGCAGCGTTTAAAAGGAAGGGACATCAAACCTTTGACATTGACTCTCAGCATAAAGCGTTAAGAACATCGAAAATATTACAAGGTTGGACGTTTTCATTGTTGTCTTTTGGGCTCTTTTTGTGTTTCTCGTTTTTTGAATTGCATCTATATTATCAGAGCGTACCCTCTCTCGTTCAAAATTTGATCCAGTCTCTCGTGCAAGTTCACTAAGCCTTTTTACTGGGTTGTTTAATTGGCACCACATTTCTATGCTAGGAGTTTGCTTCTCTCTCTCTCCTCTGATCTAGTGGTTACTCTGTAATCTGACTAATCCAGGACTATAAGGAATATTAACTTCACCAGCTCTAAATGACAATCATGATAGGAAGGAAATGCATCCTCAAATAGCTTCGAAAGAAATGCGAAAAAGGAAGGCCTCTATGAATGCGAAACTACAAATTGAATGCAACAAGTGCTGGGACCCCTACAGTGTGATACAAATTTTGTCAATTAGAAAGCAAATGTACCCTAACTTTTCTCAAATTTTGTCAATCTTTCAAGACCGCTGTAGGTCGTAGCTTGCTTTTTGTTGTGTTACGCGTTCGGAAGTAGAGATAACTTTTCTGGACTGAAAAACAAATACACTCTTCATTGTTGCAAACACTCAAAATGAGTCATAACGTACAATTACCTGTTTGATCTTCATTTATCAAATCAGCAGAGAAATAAACACAAAATGTTCTCTTCTGTTAGAGGGCCCGGAATCAAGGAACGACGCCCTTCGATGAATGAGAACTTTTCGCAGGGGTGTTAGTAATCAAACAAGAGCTAAAATCTCTGACCAGTGCGCTATGTGCTTGTAAGGACCCATTTATAACACTGCTACATTCAAAATAGAACTATATTTAGAACCGACCCTGCGCTTTTACTATGACCTCGCTAGAAGCACGAAAAGCATATGAACGTGTAGAAAAATCTTAGTCAGAGCTATACATTTTATCTGAATTTTTCTTGAAAGTTTAGAATAAATTCCTAGTTAAATAATAAAAATTGCACTTCACTTAGGTCCCATCGATTGATGATAGCGGCGGCCTTTCTACATACAGTCCGTGAACAGGCCAAAGAGCACATGCACACGTACGAAAATCAATTTTATTTTCTCTGTTATACTGAGGACAAGCGATCTTTACAGCAAGTAAGCATAGCGTTGAAATGGTTAAATCTTACGCTACCGAATGATTACTAGTATTGCGAAAAAAGAATTTTGCACTACGAGAAGTATGTGCATGTGAAACACAAACGTTTCCTTTTCGTTGAGCGTTATCACCTGTATCACGTGTATCACCTGTCGTCCCGTTGATCGTCGAGTGACTCGAGCGGATACCAGCAACTCTTCCATTTTTCCTTGTCGCGTGCAAGAGCAGCCCAGTAGGTCGTCCTCGCTCTAGGGATTTGCTGAGCATCATATCTTTCTTCTATCGCTTTCGTGAAGATATCGGACCAACGGGTCGGTGGTCTTCCTTTAAAGCGCTTCACATCCCGAGGAGTCCAGTCGGTAACGGCTCTCGTCCATCGGTTGTCGTTGCTGGCGTGCAGAACGACTTTTCTGATTTTTGATCGTTGACGTAGATCGGAACTTCAGATCCTTCCTCTCATTTGCGAAATACGAGATACTCCTAGCATCGACCTTTCGACTGCGCGTTCGATAACGGCAAGTGATCTTTCATCCTGCTTACGTAGCGACCAGGTTTCTGCTGCATACGTTAGGGCAGGAATAATTGTCGAGTCGAAAAGGTGGGTACGGAGTCGGATGTTCTTTGTCCTCTTCACTACATTTACGATGCTCTCAAACGTTCCTCAAACCGCTCATTTGGTCCAGCTCAACTCTGGAGTAGGTCGTTCATCATGTTGATTTCACGACCTAGATCGACGTAACTTTGAACATTCGGAGATTGTCATTCACTTGAGCGTGAATGAGGCATTCGACACCCATGCGTTCCTCATAAAGAGTAACAGTTTAAGCGTTATAGAAAGTTTTTTCTTTATAAACGGATACGTATTGCGCTAACCAGAGATTTAGGCCATTGAGAAATGGAAAGTCTTCGTTGAGCGAGGGTGTTCGTTTATCCATGCCATGCTTTCTTAGAGAAGAAAATCATGAGAAATTTGCACTGAGTGGAAAGCGTAGTGTAGAGTGATACATGAAGAATCTAGTGATAATGAATAATTGTGTGACATTGGGAAAGAAAGAAAGGAAAGGAGGCTCATTGATCGGGTAAATAACTTAGGGATCAAGGACACATGAAGTGGTTACTCTAGGGAGTTCTGTGACAAAATTTGAAGAGGAGTGAACGAACTCTTTATCTAAGAAACTGATTAGAAAACTCTCAATAGTTGCGACGAATTCTAAAACTAATGGAAATCTTTGATAAAAGCGCATCTGCATTGCAAGACAGTGCATTCTAGATCGACAGAATGGTTTGCTACCAGCCACACTACTCCTTCAGAATAGAAACGAAACATTGGCCTCTCTTTTTTAGATTCATCTTTAGTTTGGAGTCTGGTGTCTTTCACCTTGTGCTTTTCTTCTACCCTAGCATCATCGGCCAGGTTTGATGCAGCATTTTGACCAACAGGACTACGTTTTTGAATTGATGCATTTAGGACAAAGTTATTGTCGTATCTAATTCTCCTAGTCCAATTTTCCTCTTTCATGGGCAATTTTTTTAATTGAAGATTTGGATACACGGCTGCAAGTTTCCAAAACCTCATAAGTGCCGTTCAACTAATTTTTACATTTGACATTAGCTTAATTTCATAAACTTGCATCTGCAGTCTATTTTGAAAATGTGTGTATATTTGAACAGCATCGATTTATACGGAGTATCATTCGGTTTTTTTTTTCATTAGACGGAAACAAATGAAGAAGCAATGCCTTTTTCAAGACAAGAGTTTTTCACAAGAGTGTTAAACATCATTCAACAACCTAAATCTTTGAGGAATGCTACTCTACTTGCTTCTTTCTTAAAAGGCCTTTTTATAGCGCTGTAGCATCCACGATAAGATTATTTTTCACATCCGTTGCGCACTTTTCTTATTATCGTGCTTATGTCTCGCTGGAAGCATAAAAACATATCCGTGTCAATGAAATCTTGTTGTATCAAAGTCATGCGCTGTATTTAAAATTTTTTTCAAGGCGGATAAAAATTCCTAATTTAATAGAAATTCCTAATTTAATAAAAATAATCGCATTACACATGTGAGTCAGGCCAGCGCGATCGATCGACGGCAAGGAAATACGCGGCGTATGTAAAATTCAATCTTATTCTCATTTCTGCACTCAGGGAGCGATCTTTCCAGGAAATAACCATAACGTTGGAATCGCCGAAACTTACGATATCGATTCATCACGTATAATTCAATGGAAGAATTTTGTTCTGTGGGAAATACGCGTATGTGAAGCACGAAACTTTTCTTTTGCTATGGTACTGTGAAAAGGCTTCTCAAAAATGTACATCTACAACAGTTTACCGAGGCCTAAGTTTTTAAATAATTATTAATCCACTTATAAGGAATTCTTGACCAACCAGAAGGTCGTTTCTTCAGTAGTGTCCGTTTAGCAGAAATGAACCTTGTTTACCTAGTATTCTGTTCGTATTAACGCTTTGACAGTGGACAACTTCAAAAGTTTTATCAGCATTTATACATCTATAAATGTTGAGTACTAGGCAATACATTCCACATCGGGCGGAGATGTACCCGCGTTCCATCTCGCCGCGTGCGCTACCACTACACCATCGAGGTCACTACTTTGCTGCCACCTTTTTCGATATGAAGACTGAGGCTGAAGATGTCTTCACCCACTTGGGCTTAATGCCTATACGTATTCACCAGATCAAACGCGTTAAAGGTTAGTTTTAGACACATTCGATACGTTATGTAAGCGAAAGTTGTAGCAAGACAGCGCTATCCTGGTAATGTGGTGATACCACGCGCCTTTAGTAAACGTGGGACGTGATTCAATTCCCGTTCGGTGTCGAAAATTTAATTTGTAATTCAACCATCTTAGATGTACAATTACGACACTATAACACAGTGAAAAAGTGCAAATTAACTATTCTTGACACGAAAAATGAAATTTCTGATAAACCTTCACCTTAATCCAGGACATAGGCTAATTAGAGGACTATCGAAGAATCAAAGTGACTGTGTGAACTTATGTTATCAAACGTTACTTTACGGTGCTCTCTTCCATGTGAACATGTTTATCAAAAGCCTACTACATCGCTGCCAATTTAGACAAGCCTTTCGTAAAGGGAACATTTTTTCTGATAGACACTGAAATTGATTTAATTTAATAACTAACTTACTTAACTCAGACATTGGATAATATGGAAAATTTCTGTCAAACTTTGTTTTGCGGACGACATAGTCAACTATCCGAAAAGTACCAGAGAGGCAGAGATGATATTCAAAGAATTCAAAAGTGGAAAAAAGATTGACTTATGCATAAGCAGGACGAAAGCACAGTTCACGGAGAATGCAAGGTGCGAAAGTGAGCAAACTATACTAGATAGTTCCCTGATCAAAGGGGGCACCTTTCACCTGTGCCGTAAACGTTCAATGAGTATGGAGAACAAGTGGAGGGGGAAATAGACAGAAGAAAGAAAGCAGTGTGGGCCGCACTTGGGCCTTTCAAGAAAGCCACGGATCACATAGCGGCTTCAAAACTCGTAATCACCTCTCTAATTCAATAGACCTTGCAGCGCTCTATTATGTAGCAAAGTCGTGGGCCAATATCCAACTAAGTTTCCGAAACTTGATCCAGAAATGCAAAAATTTATTTTTCCTAATAATCGAATGTAGCAAATCACATTATTAAAGTATTCTCTGTCTGCCTGAAAAAACTGATCAGAAGTGGATCTTTTTCAAGAGCTAGCGTCGTCTAAATCAGTGTTTGTCACCAGGTCAGCAAGGAATACCAACACCGAGACCGAATCGATTTACGCCATGAGCAATGTTGATTATTTTCGCGGGCCGAAATGGGCCGATTCATTGGCAATTGTTGCTAGCCGGTCAGATGCTGCAACTCTGAGCGATATTGTCAGCAACTGGGCCCTTGCAATCAAGCAATTCCACGTCACCGCCGTCGTCAAGTCATTTTGCTTCAAGAGAATGCAACACACGTTGTCAAAAATAAAAACAAGGGAGAAGTTAACCGATTTGGGCCGGAAGCACTTGGATCATCCGCCGTACTTGCCACATCTGTTTGCGTCCGATTTCCATCTTTTCAGATCATTGGAGCACTAGCTGGACAAGGAAAACGTTTCGAGACATCAATCATTAGCGTCGAGAATTGACTGGTTGGTTTGCATTGAAAAGAAGAATAATGAGTTTTATGAGCGCAGAATTGATTTGTTGCTTGCGCGTCAACAGAATTGCATTTAAGCAAACGGAGAATACTTCAGCAAATGCTATTCGATACTTTCGATTAGTTGAAGAAATAAATTTTTGAATTTTTGGACCAAGTTGGGAGACTTAGTGGGAGAACTTATATAACCATGTCAGGAAGTTCGCGATGAATCACAGAACGCTTGAACGAAGTCTTCTGGGAGGCAATCAACCTTCGCAAAGTCTAGACGGGTTTATCCGCTTTGATCTTAAAAACTACCTCATTTTGATGGACCTAAAAATATTTGTACGTCCACTGCGAAACGTAGATGTGCCGGTCGTATATTGAAAAGAACAGGTGACAGATGGACAAAAGAGCAATGGAATGGTCTCGAAGAGGATGTAAGTGTCTTCTTGGAGACTGCTCAAATGATGGACGGACTTGATTGTGGCTAACGTCTCTGCATCCGCGGATGGTAACGAGTTTGGAACGTCACCATGTTCGGAGCAAACTATTACCATCGACGATAGTTGCAAAAAAGAAGATTTTTTTCCATTATTTTGCACGGTTTTCCTGCTCTTGTTTTCTCGTACATTCTGCGGATTCCGAATTCAGATTCTACTCTTAAAGCTGTCATGTGTGCTGTTGCAGTCGTACTAAGCTCCAATTTTCCTTTCAATTTCGAGTAACTGTTCCGTGGAAGTGGCCTTGCTTTGCAAGCTTTTTGGCTTCTTTATCCGAATACTAATTGCCAAAGTATCCTATAATCTGCTGCCATTGGTTTGGTTATTCTCAATGCTGGCAAATTGTCTCTATTGTTTACGACTTTCTTTTTCTTGATTATACAAAGAATTGTTTTCCAACTTATCGGCGGAGCGGCCCTTCCACATAGAGTGACCAATCTCCTTGAGACCAGGTCAGGTGTAGCTCAATGCAATGTTTCTTAAAGAAAAGCAATAAGACCGGCATTTCAGGATACTATTCTCGTGATATAGATGGAGGAAGAAAATTTTCAATGATAAATTGTTTATGTGTTTGATTCAGTTCCAGTAACGTCCTTTTTGATTCAAGGTTTGAGCGTTTGTCCTTTTCTGTCTTACCGCTCAGTGAATCAAGCAGTTCTAACAGTGTGCGGTAATTGAATCTGATGGATTACTAAATGAGCCTTTGCCGTTGCTTCAATAGCTTCGAGAATATAAGTAACTGGAACACTTTGAAGTAATCACTGAAGGAATAACCCTGCCACTGTCCGGAGTAAACCTTGTAGCACTGTGACTTTTTGCTAATAAAACGGAGGACATTTTTGGTACCCCGTTTACGTTTTCCTTCTGCAGCAGTTCCCAAGCAGAGTCCATACGGAAAACGTACACTGACCTTAGGGTCGCTTGCTACTCTTTCATACCACCGCAGCTTCACGATTTTGGATGAAACGATAATGTCGTCAAAGTATGTTCACAAAAAAGAAGAAATGCACTAGATACTTTAGTGCTTGTGCCACACGCTGGTCAAAAGAAAAGCACCAATTCTATTCTATAGTTTAAGAAGCTGACGCATCTCACAACCGGATTGTATAGGTTGAGAAATTGAGTTCTACCTCATCCATCATAGTCGCAAAATCTTTCTCCTACTGACTATCACTTTTTCAAACTTTCTAATTACTACCTCCAAGCAAATGCTTTTGAGAACATATCGAGGCACAACTTCATCGCAACTGGAATTCGGTATCTCAAGCAGTTAACACGAGTAAACTTTTTACTTCTTCTCGAAAATGTGTAGATTGAAATGAAGATAGTTATATTTATTATCATAGTTCAATAATCAATCGAAATATACCATCACCTGTATCACCTGTCGTCCCGTTGATCGTCGAGTGACTCGAGCGGGTACCAGCAACTCTTCCATTTTTCCCTATAGCGTGCAAGAGTAGCCCAGTGGGTCCTCCTTGCTCTAGGATTCGCTGAGCATCATATCTTTCTTCCATCGCTTTCGTGAAGAAATCGGAGCAACGGATCAGTGGTCTTCCTTTAGAGCGCTTGACGTCCCGAGGAATCCAGTCGGTAACGGCTCTCGTCCATCGGTTGTCGTTGAAGCGCATCACGTGTCCGGCCCACCTTATTTTCGATATCCTGGCGTGTAGAACGGCGTCTCTGATTCTCGATCGTTGACGTAGGTCCGAACTTCGGATCCTTTGTCTCATTTGCGAAATACGGGATAGTCCTAGCATCGACCTTTCGACTGCGCGTTCGATAACTCCAAGTGATCTTTCATCCTGCTTACGTAGCGACCAGGTTTCTGCTGCATACGTTAGGGCAGGGATAATTGTCGAGTCGAAAAGGTGGGCACGGAGTCGGATGTTCTTTGTCCTCTTCACTACATCTTCGATGCTCTTAAACGTTCCCCAAGCCGCTCGTTTCCTCCTGCTCAACTCTGGGGCTAGGTCGTTCATCATGTTGATTTCACGACCTAGATAGATGTAACTGGAGCATTCGGAAATTGTCGTTCCGTTGAGCGTGAATGGGGCATTAGAAACCCATCCGTTCCTCATGAACATTGTTTTCGTTAGATTCAGTTGAAGACCGATCTTTCCACAGGCGTTATCGAAATCAGTCAACATTCGTTCCGCTTGGTTGATGTTTGGTGTTATGAGAACGATATCGTCAGCAAAGCGAAGATGGTTTAATTGTAGACCGTCAATTTTCACTCCCATTTCGTCCCATTCTAATGTTCGCATGACGTTTTGTAGGGTGGCAGTGAATAGTTTTGGCGATATTGTATCGCCTTGTCGAACCCCTCTTCTTACGTCAATGGTGATATTGTTGTAGAATGGAGATATTCTGGTCGTGAAATCTTTATAAAGCTCACGAAGGATCATTATGTACCGAGTAGGGACGCCCTGGTTATCCAGAGCCTCTATAACCGCTTCTGTTTCCACTGAATCAAAAGCTTTCTTCAAATCGATAAAAGTGAGACAGAGTGGTTGTTTGTACTCTCGCGAAACTTCAGTGAGTTTTGTGCTCGTGTGGATGTGGTCTATGGTACTGAATCCTCTTCGGAACCCTGCTTTTTCGCATGGCTGTCCTTCGTCCAGTGTTCTGTCAATCCTGTTCAGGATGACTCGGGAAAAGAGTTTATAGACAACGAACAGCAAACAGATTGGGCGATAATTGCCTATGTCGTGAAGGTCTCCCTTTTTGAACAACAATACGGTAATACCGAAATATACCATACGGATTAAAATTCGGCAATAATATATGGAAGATTTTGAGCAGACAAAATTCCATATACATTTTCCTACATGCATAAAGGAAAAACGATAAAGCTCTCGGCGTCGATCAATCCCTGAGGGATGCGCCATGCATTCGACTTCAATTTTTGACTTCGTTTAAGGTGATTAAATGCATATCTGGCCTTTACAATGACTCGCGGTGGCCTCCCGCTGAACCGAGTCAGTGCTGCTTATCCTCCCAGACAAGTGTGAAATTACTCCAGTACCAATTTACCGACCCCGGAGGGATGGATGGCTTGGTGAGCCATGAGCGCGAGATCGAACCATTGACCACGTGTGCGACGCAGAGCACCTCTAACCACTGCGCCAAATGCGCTCTCCTACATGCACATATATTGGATGCGGACATATGTATATATAGATATGTACATATGCATATACATATACATAAAAGGATAAAGGATAAAGCTCTCGGCGTTGATCAATCTTTGAGGGATGCGCCATGCATTCGACTTCAATTTCTAACTTCGTTTGAGGGTGACTGAATGCACATCTGGCCTTTACAATGACTCGCGGTGGCCTCCCGCTGAACCGAGTCAGTGCTGCTTATCCTCCCAGACAAGTCGACCTGCCTGGTACCAATTTACCGACCCCGGATGATGGATGGCTTGGTGAGCCATGAGCGCGAGATCGAACCAGTGACCTCATGTGCGACGCAGGGCACCTCTAACCACTGCGCCACGTGCGCTCTCATACATATACATAGGTGTATATATATACATATACATGCGTATATATATATATGTATATATATATGTATATATATAATATTAGGTTGGAAAGAAAATTTCCATCGTTTGGATGGAACTGTCGTTTTTTGCGCATGAATCGTGCGTGACTTTCATATCATTTGAAAGATCTACTTCTTGCGCATCTATTGATATATAATTTGTCTATATCTGCTGCAGAATGGAATTGTTCAGGTAACAAAAGCGTTTGTTGATGCTTTGCTAATGCAAATTTGGTTCACATACCGTTGATGCTGCTCGCCCACACACAGCCAAAAAGACCAAGGCAAAGTTTGAGGAATTTTTCGGAGTTGGGATCCTCCCTCATCCACTCTAAAGTCAGACGTTTCTCCATCTGAGTACGGTCTTTTCCGATCGATGCAACATTTTTTGGAAGGTCGCTGATCTGAATCTTCCGATGAAGTTGAAGAAGCATGCCAAGAGTTCTTCGATTTAAAGCCGAAGGAGTGGTACTTCAGTCATATCCGAAACCTGGCGAACCGACGGCAAAAGTAGTCTATAATGATGGTCTGAATTCTGAAAATTAGTTGCTATTGTTTGTTGTCTGAATGTATGCACAGATTTAGAATGTTTTATCAAACGATGGAAACTTTCCCTCCAATCTGGTATATATATATATATATATATATATTATATATGTATATATGTATATGTAGGGTGCGTAAAAAGTTCTAATAATTTCGTAATCTGTTAATTCTAGCATTGCTATAAATTTTCATCAGTTCTTATAACTTTCTTGAACTCTTCGTTCAACTTATTCTGCGATCTCCTTTATTTGCTTGTTTGTTTTTAGTTGTGTTTAAGTTATGGATCGTAAAAATCATTGTATCGCAGTGGTTGAGTTGCACAGTACGGGAAAGAAAACGGCTGACATTGCCGAATTCGACAAACCAGCAAGTATCTGTAGAGCCGTGAAACGTTTCAGAGAGATTGGAGAGACTGAGAACGTCTTCGAACTGGTCGTCCAACCACTTTGCTTACTCCGGAAAACATTCAATATGGCCTGGGTCAAATTCAGTGCAATCCGCAGCTCACGATGTGCATAATGGCTCGGGAAGCTAGGGATCAATGAGTGGATCCTACGAAACACTGTCAAAAATCTCTGGTGTCCACTTTCTGGGCAAAAAGATGAAGCAAAGACGGCCCTCAAAAGCTTATCAGATGATTCGATCGATCGCCGGTTCTCGTTAGTCGGAAGTGCTTTTCGCGGTTACAAATGTATTCACTGTCGAACACTTCACAATCGCCAGAATCAACGTTAACTTCTCAAGAATGCTCAGCAGAACTCTACAGTAGCAAAAACCATCGGCGATAGCAATTTCGCGGCCACTGTGATGCTCTGTTCTTGCATTTGCGCTAAGGCAAGGACACCGTTGATTTCCATCGACAAAAACGTCAAAGTCAACACTGTCAAATGTCAGCAGCAAGTTTGACGGTGAACACTGGGATCTGAAATACTCAACACTTTGGCGCCGACGGATTTATGCTTCAGCGGGTTGGGATCCCGCACATTCGGCCCACTCAACGATTTCCGTCTATCAAGAGCAATTTCTAGGCTTTTGAGCAAGAACTTTTGCAAAACAAAACATCGTTAGGAATATTCGCAAGCGACTTCGGTAAATGTATAAAAGATGAAGAAGACAATTTTGAGAATTTGTTATAAATTTTTGTGTTTGTTATAACACTTGTTGATTTAGTTAACGTAACTTTTCCTTCTCCTAGATTCATGTTTCGCTTTAAATCTCCAACATTGACCTTGACGAAGGTATGGCGAGGTCCATATAGAACGCTTCAACTTCGTCTTCGTCATAGCTTGATGTTGATGTGTAAGCAATGAAGATGGGAAAAGCGGGCACTGAACCACATCGGTTCAACCGTAATCGTCCGTTACGGTTTGTTACTTGTTTAAACGAATCGTTGTTCACGGGTAAGTTCGATTTCACGAGGACACCAACTCCGACGACACCTCCGTGATCGCACGTTCCACGGAAACAGTACTTCTCATGTGTCATAAGCGGCGTGAAAAGGATGGCGTCTTCTCGGCATATTTTGGCTCTGAAATTCAAAGTGTATCAATGAAAAATCAATATATTCAGAAGAAATCGCTTTCCAATAACAAGAATATCGTTTCGCACATGTTACGTCTTTGTTACGTGTCTTTCGTATCAGTCAACACTTATCAGTGGCCGTTTTGTATAAAAGGGCACTATCGAGGAAGAATTTCATTCTAGACGTGCACCGCCGCAGAACAGTCGACTCGATACGACTCGAGTTGTGCAACTGGGATCACACCCAGATAGCTGCGACTTGACTTAAAGCCATTGGCTTCACTGGACATCACTCGCAGAAGACGCACTTCACAAAGGTTCGTCCCTTTCATTTTCAGCTTGATGGAACTTTTTCTTCAATGATCATAATTCCTACAGATTCAAGCTATTGAATCTCTATTGAAATTCATTTTTCTACTCAATTATATAATTTCGCCTGATCTTTCTACTTCAACTATATGATCAAATCTGTGGTTCATTGATTGTCGGTTCTGGAAATTAATGTTTATGTTTTTGCATAATGATTTTATCGAAACAATGACTCGCTATCACTACCTCTGTCATCTCTATTGCTATCTCTGTCATCACTCCCACCAACACAATCATCACTACCACCATCTCTGTCAACATTATCATTATCATTATCATCACTCTTACTATCACTATCACTATCACTTATCACTGCGAGTTTATCATCGTTGTTCATTTGCTAACAGTGGCGGCTTCGGCTCAATACACTATATATAGCAATGCTTGTTTTATACTCAAGCTCAAGCGCACCATCGCTTTAAACAAGATGTTTGATCCATTCAAGACGACGTGTATGCTAGCTTTCTACTTGAACATGCGAATATAAGCACGCTCTCCAATGATAATCTGGAGCTTATATTAAAAAATTTGGGTTTCAAGAATACTCTATCGCCACTGAAAGCTAGAAGAACAGTGCACACTCCTATGGAGCGATTTTTGTGAAAGAACGGCTAGTGTTGTGAAAGCCTCAATTGTGCAACGAAACACTACATCTCTACAAGAAGAACATATTTCCAACTCTTGTTACAACTATTATACTAACTTACTCACATTTTTCTAGCCATCAGAATCTTGAGAAATTCATATTCACTACTCGGCATGTTTTTTTCTTTCCGGAACGATACTCCTGATGCCCTCTAATATAGAAGAAAATTTACGCCTTACTTTCGAAGTGGTTAGACCTTTGATTGAAGTTCACGAAAGACTTATTAGTATTTAAATAGTAGAAAAAGTAGACTTCAATGGCCAGTTATGAGAAAGAAACTTTGAAACACCACTGGTACTTTTATGAAGTTGTTTTTAGTAAAAAAAAAAATCGTCCCGCGAATCTCCACTCTTCAATATGAGAGCTGAATCCTTGAGAAAACAGTGCAATTCCAACTTGGGCTGGCGTTTTTCTGATCACGTTATAAAGCGTTAATTTGAAAACACGTTTTTTGTAATGTACGACTTCTAAGAAGACTCTTATGGAAGGGGTCTTTAGTACGTAGTCAAAGCAATCTTTGATAGAGTTCACATTCATCAATTTCTTAGGCATCTCTTTGAGAAAAATGCTTATTGTTGATTCAAATTGGTTCAGCGTTTTACTGATGCTCTAGATATTTTGCCCAAAATATTTGCTAAAACCATTCTATTCAAGCGTTTTTCATTGAGACCTCGCTCAAGACAATGTGATCCGATAATACATCATTTTATGAAGTCTATCATGGCACTTTTAGTTTACGACCTACATTTCGGCTTACATGTCAAGCCTTATCGATAGCACGTGCCTTTTGTTTCAGCCGAGCCCTTGTATATAAGAAAATAGGCGCTAAACATCTAACACTGCACTCCCGATGAAAAGATCACCTCAGATTGCAGAAAAAATCGTTTGCTCAGTGACGCGAGGAAGAAATATATACAGTAATAATCTGTTAACCATGTAATACGTTTTCAGCTTTTTCTGAGTTTCATTAGGACACTTATACACCACTAAACGAGCCCGTTTTGCCTTTGCAGGCTCAATAGTAGCACAGTGTCTTTTGGTTCAACCGCATCTTGGGGATACGCTCACTTGCTCGACTGGTGGTCACTGCAGTGTGGGGGGCTTATCACCTAGCTTGCGCTGACTTGTTATTTGGCTTCGATTCCTTTATGATTAGAGGTGCATCTTCAAGGAATGGGTTGAACCGAATAGCGCTGCACTCCTGATGTGCCTGTAAGTTCGAAAAGCGCTCGTCTAGCATTGTATAACTGCCCTACCAGACCTCATAGAAGGCTCAAAATATGTTAAGAAATTATTAGATTATTATTGTTTTTGAGCAAGATCTACAAATATATATATATATATATTATATTTTATATTTATATATACGTTCTTTCCTATCAAAAGAGGGCTTAGAAATTTTTTTCAGGATATGTGTTTTTGTACAAAAAAGATAAGATATTTTCTCTCCTACTGCTATGAGATATGGCCAGGTAAAGATCACTTATTCTTTTATACCCTTTTCGATTCTCCAATGGAATTGGTCTTCTGAAACCTAAGAGACCAAGCAATCGACGCTTAGTCTAGAAACATGATAATTTTTTTCAAAATATGTCGTAAGTACTCAATCAGTAATCATTAATCAGTGACAGTGAGACTTTCTTGGCGTTTCTAATGCAAATTTTACTAGTGTAAAGTGGAAACTTGTTAGGAATATTGAAAATTCCTTGTTACCCTATCTATGAGAACATTGAATACGTTCGCTAATGTTGCTCATGCAGGCAAATCAGCTTTTTGTTCTACATCTTCGTACAGAAGTTATTTTGATAACAGTTTAGAATCTTTGAGCTGATCGTGTTTCTTACAATCATCAGCACTTCCTTTCTGGAAGGACGTTTTCAGAGCAGGAGCTCAACGAAGGATCACTTTTAACAAGAAGCCACTGACGTGACACTCTGAGAGGGTAATGTTGACGCCACTGGAGCAACACAGAACTGCTCATGAGCCGTAAGAACTTTCTAGTCAATAATCTCAGAATGTGAATATGACGATTTTTGTCAGCTTAGTGAATACTTGAACCTGGATTTGTTCTTTACAGAGAGTTCAAGATCATAAAATAGGAACGGTGGAATTTCTCCCTACAGGAGATTTGTGCACCAAAAGCTCCCAACGCATTGTAGGTGAGTTAGACTGCACTTAGTGCTTAGCATTTTAGTCTTTGATTGAGAAATCACCTTGAAGTACAGGGCAGAAGATCAACAAAAGCACAGCGTGATGAGAGACAGCCAGCGAAAGCAGGCAAAAAAAAGTCCCGCGTAAGTCTTCGGTTTTTTTTTCCGATTTTTGGTTGCAGACCATTGATGAATGTCATTTCTAGTTGCTGATGAGCATGGTCCACCTCGTGCCACGTTCACGGGTACTTGAGCTCCCAACTTTCTATCGCGGAGGTAAAAAATGATTGAGCTATGTTAAAATACGCAGTTCTCCACACTGGATAAATAGTTAAGGGAGAAGCGAGGAACTTTTTCAGCTGCACTGTTATTACTGCGGCATATCGTAGCTATTTGCCATAGAAATATGGATGAATCTTCCCTCGAATATCACGATATATTTCTCTCAACACGCTCTTCTGACGATTGTGGGCTTTGCTGTTCTTCTCGTGCGAATCCGCTTCACTTCATACTTTTCATTTTGGAGGGGCAGACCATATCAGCGCGATCTAACAGCTCATTTGCTGCTAAATAGGATAGAGGCTATGGATAGCTGAATAAATGGAACCAAACGAAAGTTTGAACGAAAGGAGAGTTTCATCAATCCTCTCTCTCTTTTCAGTTGAGATGAGTGCAGCTATAAAACGTTGTTCAAAAAGAGCAGGTATAGAGCAATGGATAACGACCATTAAAATACCGCCGAGTACTCCAACTCGCTAAGTAGTTTTCAACCGCTTATAGGAGTGTCTCTTTCCGACGAAGCAAAGCGAAATGCGCCCTAACGGCAAAGACGATAATTACATAAACATGGGCACATTTTGTTTATGAACTTGGCTTATAAACGCCTTGTCAATTGTAAGATCAACATGATTGCACTCCGATACACTGACGGGACACTTGCAGCTTCGAGAAGGCCTATGGTGAAAATTATCCACCAATACTACTCGGATCTCTTCGCTAGCCATGTCTTCTTACCGTCATATTAACTGAAAGAGGACGAATATGTTGTTCCACCGGTTCTCCCTTCCGAAATCCGACATGCTATGTTGGCGGTGAAGAACAGAACAACACCCGGTACAGGATTAGACCAAAACACCTAAAGAACCTGCCGCCAGTTCTCATCAACACCCTGGCTCGGCTGTTCACTCGCTATCTGTCAGAATGCAAGGTTCCTATCCAATGAAAAACCAGCAAGACTGTATTGTTGTTCAAAAAGGGAGACCTTCACGACACAGGCAATTATCGTCCAATCTGCTTACTTTCCGTTGTCTATAAACTCTTTACTCGAGTCATCCTAAACAGTAATGACAGAATACTGGACGATGGACAGTCATGCGATATAAGCAGGGTTCCGAAGAGGATTTAGTATCATAGACCACATCCACACAATTACAACACTCATTGAAGTTTCACGAGAGTACAAGCAACCACTCTGTCTCACTTTCATCGATCTGAAGAAAGCCTTTGATTCAGTGGAAACAGAAGCGGTTATAGAGGCTCTGGATAACCAAGGCGTCCCTAATCAATACATATTGATTCTTCGTGAGCTTTACAATGATTTCACGACCAAAATATCTCCATTCTACAACAATATCACCATTGACATAAGAAGAGGGGTTCGACAAGGCGATACAATTTCGCCAAAATTATTCACTGCCACCCTGCAAAACGTCATGCGAAAATTGGAATGGGACGATATGGGAGTGAAAATTGACGGTCGACAATTAAACCATCTTCGTTTTACGAACGACATCACACATGACATCGACATCACACCAAACATCAGTCAACGGAAAGAATGTTGACCGATTTCGATAACGCATGTGGAAAGATTGGTCTTCAACTAAATTTAACGAAAACAATGTTCATGAGGAACGGATGGGTTCCAAATGCCCCATTCGCGCTCAACGGAACGACAATTTCCGAATGCTCCAGTTACATCTATCTAGGTCGTGAAATCAACATGATGAACGACCTAGCCCCAGAGTTGAGCAGGAGGAAACGAGCGGCTTGGGGAGCGTTTAAGAGCATCGAAGATGTAGTGCAGATGACAAAGAACATCCGACTCCGTGCCCACCTTTTCGATTCGACAGTTATCCCTGCCCTAACGTATGCAGTAGAAACCTGGTCGCTACGTAAGCAGGATGAAAGATCACTTGGAGTTATCGAACGCGCAGTCGAAAGGTCGATGCTAGGAGTATCCCGTATTTCGCAAATGAGACAAAGGATCCGAAGTTCGGACCTACGTCAACGATCGAGAATCAGAGACGCCGTTCTACACGCCAGGATATCGAAAATAAGGTGGGCCGGACACGTGATGCGCTTCAACGACAACCGATGGACGAGAGCCGTTACCGACTGGATTCCTCGGGACGTCAAGCGCTCTGAGGAAGACCACTGACCCGTTGGTCCGATTTCATCACAAAAGCGATAGAAGAAAGATATGATGCTCAGCGAAGCCCTAGAGCGAGGAAGACCCACTGGGCTGCTCTTGCACACGATAGGGAAAAATAGAAGAGTTGCTGGTACCCGCTCGAGTCAGTCGACAATCAACGGGGCGACAGGTGATACAGGTGAAGACTTTGTTATCGTTTCTAACGCAAATTTTACTAGCGTAAAGTGGAAATGTGTTATGAATATTGAAAATTCTCTGTTAACGTAACTATGAGAACGTTGAATACGTTCGCCAATGTTGCTCATGCAGGCAAATCAGCTTTTTGTTGTACATCTTCGTACAGAAGTTATATTAATAACAGTTTAGAATCTTT
This sequence comes from Parelaphostrongylus tenuis, assembly GCA_019055375.1. Lineage (NCBI taxonomy): Eukaryota > Metazoa > Nematoda > Chromadorea > Rhabditida > Metastrongylidae > Parelaphostrongylus > Parelaphostrongylus tenuis. Next base: position 21,436 of record JAHQIW010002741.1, read on the forward strand.
GAGCTGATCGTGTTTCTTACAAACATTAGCACTTCCTTTTTGGAAGGACGTTTTCAGAGCAGGAGCTCAACGAAGGATCACTTTTAACAAAAAGCCACTGGCTTGACACGCTGAGAGGGAAATGTTGATGCCACTGGAGCAGCACAGAACTGCTCACGAGCCGTAAGAATTTTCTAGTCAATAATCTCAGAATGTGAATATGACGATTTTTCATCAGCTTAGTGAATACTTGAACCTGGATTTGTTCTTTCCAGAGAGTTTAAGACAAATAAAAGAAAAAGGGAGCTGAAGCATGCCGAGGCTGACAGATAGCCGGTCTTAGGCTTTGTATAGCAACATATCAAAGGTGTCTAACTTCATACTTGCAAAAGAATTTATCACTGTAGCCATTCGTCGATGTACTTCAGATGACGGAGCCTATACTATTGCGAAGAGCTGCAGAACAACTAGCCAGTGTTAGAGAAGAGGTAACAAATTTTGTTCCCACTTGTCTATCCTTTAGCAATAGTGTGTTAAGGAAAAGCTCAAATGTTGGTGTTATTTATAGCATATTATGTTTGAAGCCGACTCACTCTAAACCTCAGCATTAACGACCAATAATTTCCTCTTCAGAGCGCATTTGACGCAGTGGTTAGAGGTGCACGGCGTAGCACGAGAAGTCAATGGTTCGACCTCCCACTCATAGCTCACCAGGCCATCCATCCCTCCAAAATCGGTAAAATGGTACCAAATAGGTCTCAGACTTGCCTGGGAGGACAAGCAGCACTGACTTGGTGCAAGGAGAGGCCACCGCGAGTCATTGTAAAGGCCAGAAATGTAATCAATCATTCAACGAAACGAAATTAAAAATTGAAGATGGATTCATGGTGCATCTCTCAGGGATTGGTCAACGCCGAGAGCTTTATCCTTCATCCTTTTAATACTCGCTTCGATACAGCAAGGTTGGTAGGAAAACTTCAGTCTGCTAAGTCTTTGCCGTCTTAATCTTCTTCAAAAAATATCAATCAAGTCGACTGTCCGCAGTGGTTTTTCTTCGCCTTATGTGTGTTGACTGTTGTTGGATCGAATCGTCTTCAGGGTAGGACCACTAGAATAAACCTCTTTTGACGAGGTCCTTTTATAGAGAAGGTCGGTTGCCAGCCATTTGCTCATTGGCAGTAATTTTTCTCCGAACAGTTTATCGTGCAGCGATAAGTGTCGTTATCAGCTAGCACCAAGGAGTGACGATGTCTCAAAAAAAAAGAATAATGAGATCGATTTCTAAAATATAGTTTGGTGATTGAGGAGGCTTATCAAAATAATAATTACAGTCAATATATTGCCGTCAAGTTAGAGGAAAGTCGGTTTTTATAATGTTATTACATTCCGTGCTATCATAACAATGACAACTGCTGCAAAATAGATTACCCAGAGAATAAATGCTACCAACACGCTGTTAGTTTGATAGCCGCCCTCTGTAGGAAAGCCGAGTCAAGTTATTTCCGTTGAGCGATGCTCCATTGAAGAAAATGTGACTCGAATGGCAACAATTAGCCGTAAGACATGAACGAATGAGTGTGAACAATCAGCTCTGAATTATTGACTTTGGTGAACACAAAGATGGTGAAGCGCTAACTGAATTGCTGAATAGAGCTTTTTATTAAGTAAACGCGCCAATAGAAATTTATTTTACAGTGACATCAGTTCACCTTGCGATCGTCAACACACGACTTTTTAATATGTGGAAGCAACCGCTCTTTTGTATTTAGTGCATTCGGATTAAGTAAGCTTCCTATGATATCCCGAAAAACATCACTATAACCTCTGAGCTAATCGTTCTAAGTATGATGACGCCACTCATATACACTACTCCTCAGTAGTGGGGAGTGAGTCAGTGGTTGTTAAGCACTTCCACACCTTCCTACAATTGAGAGAGTTGAGTACTGCTTTTTTTAAGAAAATAGTTGCTGCAGGAGTTTGCAGGAGTTGGCAATCGTTATTAGGCTTTAAATATCAGTGCAGTAGTAGAAGCGGGAGAGATGAGGAATTTTTGCGGGAATCGGTCGAGCTCCTGCGTTGACAATACTGATACACCTCCTGTTAACTGGTTATAAGTGTCTGTTCACTCAGTTTCGTACGATGTCCTAACATATCGGAGTTGTCGATATTCCAGGGTCATTGACTCTGCAGATGTACTCAAGTGCTGCATGTGCTGCGGTAGTGTATTCCAACACTAGCTCAGGACACGTTTAGAAATCTTAGAAGGACGCAGAAATTTTTGCACTGTCGACACGCAAATAAAACCACTGGCTTGATCAATTCCTGCATCTTTGTATCTGCATCGATGTGCAAAAGGCCGAGTAAACTCATTATTGCAAGATAAAAAAGTTCTTTACCAATTTAAGAAGAGAACTATACAATAGCCTAGATTGCAGATTGTTTGTCTGGATTTTATTTACTATTGTGATCTGCTATTCATTATTGTCACAGTTTTCAAGTGAGCCTCTAGAAAGAATGATCACGACTCGGAACTCTTTTCTGGTTTCCTGTTTCACTCGTATCTCAACATTCGTGCTATTGTATTTCGTATTGCACTTTATTATGATGAAAGAATGGCAACAAATAAAAATCAAAGTTTCGAGTTGTAATTTTGCTTAATCTCAATAACTATTTATTCCCAATTTATTTTTCATCTGAGGTCATTCACGTTTAGAAATGATTGTTGATCTCACTGCTACAGCTTGAAAACGGATTATAGAAAGCAGAGCGAGAGCCCCGATTATGTAGTGCGTAATTTGTCAATCTCTGAAAGAGCAATGGCGGATTCAGAACCGTAACATGCTCCGTATTTTTCGTATCCCAGCATTCCTGTGGCTAAGTATTCAACATGATTTATCGTCTTCGTTCAAGTAGTTTCTTCCTAAATCGTTCAAGCCGCATAGACTTAGAAAAATCCTATTACTTTAGTTTCACATGTTTAGACATTGGCTCAACTTCGGCTCCATCTCGAACTTCACGAGTCTGTTTTCCCTAGACGGTATGCAAATTAGAATCAAATTTACCTGAGGCTTCATTTCCTCCCACCTACTTTGGAATGGCTTGATCTGGTGATCTTAGGTATCCAAGACGGATCAGCTCATACAACATTTAAGGACATTAATGACGACGGCGAAGATCCTTAATTAACAGTAATCGAATTCACACAAAAAGTTATATCATGTAAAAGGGTGATGACTGCGGCAAAATGGGTCGATTGCAAAAATGTTGGAATCTGCATCAAGCGATGTACGCTTATGTTGCAAAAAAGCCAGCATTACAAGTGATGACCATGATAATTATTTCAATCAAATAGTAAAAGTGATGTATTTCATGCTAACAATTTCTCTGGTATACGCCATGCTCTAGATCCTATTCGTTCGTAAAAGGTGACTATGTATGTTTGCTCTGCAATATGAGATAAATGGGCATGGAGACAGGTGGAGTCGGCGTTTTTAGCCTCCAAGGCAAGTTTAAAACCAAGTTAAGCCGAAAGGCTTGATCTAGAGCTCGCAACAAAATATTAGACCGTGTTTGTACTGTAAGGTACCTCTTACCAGTTTGCTGTACACTCCAATTCACAGCTCTCTACTGGATACGGCTCCTCTGTGACAATCGAGACCTTAACCTTTCACGATCAAATGTACTGATGTACTTCCCTGAGAGTCTCAACACTCATATTTTTTGGCTACTAAAGCGCACAGAACTTTCTTTGCTAAAATTTTTGTAGTCAATCGGCACCTTGTCAAACATAGGTGCTGTATTAGATCAACTTCATAGGCTGATGTTCTCAAATTATATCACACACATGAATATGGAGCACGTACGGGAAAACATGGTTAATGCTTGGAAGAAAGAGAAAGTCATGGCGTGAGCTGTGTTTTTTCGGAAGGTTCGATTATCAAAGGTTGTGATTTAAATGCGTATTCCAGATTTGCTTCAAAGACACCAGGTCCAGAAATCAGCATTGTTTGAAAAGGGTCAAAAGAAATGTTTATACCTTATTTCGATTGTTTTCCTAAGATCACGCTTAATTTGCATTGGATCCCTTCGTTATTATTTGAAAAAACATATAAAGTGGTCTGGTAAGGACTCTTTTACAGCCCGAGACACGTGCTTGGACCCTACAGTCTCGTCCTTCGGGCAGAACCCGTTGTCTTTCAATCTTGCCAATCCTCTCGGAGCCTACTCTTCCTACAGAGAGCTATTGAAAGCGAACGATTTACATTGCATGTGATGTGAAAACATCACCGAATTCCAGTGTTTTACACTCGATTCGCTTTGGCCGGCATTTTCATAATATTAAACCGTCATTTCGAGTGTTTTCTTAAGGCCACTCTCAAATTTCAATAGATGCCTTCATTATTATTTGAGCAAACATGTCATGTGGCCTGGTAAGCGCTCTTGTACTCGAAGCAGCGTGGGTCAAATTTGAGCCTCTCAAAGAAGCCACCAACCAAATGGGGAAGCCCAAATTACGCGCTAACCTTTTCGATTCAACAGTCCTCCCAGCGCTCTGTTATGTAGCGGAGACGTGAGCTGATACTTCGACCACGTCAAGACTAGTGCGACCAACTCACAGAGCGCTTGAACGATGTCTTCCGAAAATTAGTAGGCATTCACAGCACCTAGCCGGCTTGAGCAGCTCAGCTCTCAGGAATTTATCTTATTTTTGTGATCTAGGAGAATTCACATCTATAGCGAAGCACAGATGGGTTGGTCATATACTAAGAGGATCAGGCGACAGATGGACGAAACGAACTGTAGAGTGAACGCCACGAGAATACATCCGTCCCCGAGGACGATCACCAACACGTTGGGCGAACGTATTCTAAAAAAATTAATCAGCTGTATTCATATTTATATTCGCATCAGCCGTAGTCGTACCTGCCGATATTCTACAGATCACGGTACTAAACTCGCACCAGTAGCCATGCTCGAATGAAACCACCGCTATGAACGGCATTTGCGGGAAGGCACAATTCGTGAAGAAGGACTGTCCAAGTATCCAAGTATGCATGTACTGAACATTTTCCCTTATCTCTTGATGTTTATGTAGTCAATTGATAGCCTGAAAAATGGAATTCCGATAATTAACTTGTTGTATGAGAGAATTTCCATAGTACGTTCAATGAATTAATAAGGGAAAACGTTTAGCGACCGCATTCCACTTTTTTCATTTCATAACGGATTTCATGGGATCATACAGTTAAATTTTGATCCATGTAAACTTTTTTGATAAAAAAAAATTAAATTATCATTATGAAAGCATTTTTCGACGCATTTCTATAAAAATAGCGCCTAACTGTATTGACAATAATTACTTTTGAAAGCAATTTCTTTCGCATGCAATGGTATTGCAAAGATTGCGCTCGAGAGACCTTGAATTTTTTCTAAAAAAAAGCCCATTCCACTAAATTATCAGTGTTTGTTCGATAGCTGAAAATACGAATATTTTGGAATCAAGGTTGATTTCAAAAAAGAAACATCTTCTGCTTGTGCTACTAGCGAAAAAATAATAATATCTTGAACTTCGAGCTATCAATCCGTCCATTCAATTGGCAGCGAATTTCTCGATACGTATATAGCAGAACTTTGCACTAAGGAAACCTCATTATTACGAAAATTTGGTGAAATGTTATTATAGCGACTTTTCTAGACGTAGTTTTAATGAAAAAGGCGCTTGGCTGTGTTAGAAATTTCAACTTTCCTTTGTGAAAGCTACATTCTTGAGAAAGCGCTTTTTCAGCTCTTCTCAAAAAAATGTATGGGTCTGGCCCATAATTTTCTTGATGCTAATATTGTTAACAATTTAACAGTTCATTGACAAGAAAACAGCAACCTGTAATAACACCATCAAAAAGCAGTCACAAATAGCACAAATCATAACAGTACATAGGTATTCCTCGGTACTCCGCCGCTATCTCCATCCTATTCAAGCCCTTTGGTAAAAACGCATTTCATGCTTTTATTCGAAATATGATTAACCGTTCGATAACCAAAATTTAGTGAATTCAAACGGCGCATTCTATTTCTGGAATTACTCGTTTTTTTTCCGCTGCTACAGAAGAAATTGTATTATGTTTCATATTTGAAGATTTCCTGGCCAGATAAAGTTTTTCTTTAGATAGTCAATAACCAATTCATAGCGAAAATTCAACAATTTGAAGAACAAAGATGATATTTGGAGAGAACTCCTTAGAGCGTTGTGACAGTCAAGGGAAGATTGGATTTCGCACTCCAACGGATGGGATTTTGCGACGTTGGCCTCAAGTCACTGCTCTTTATGCAACGTATCGAGTACCTGTCAAACGTAGTCTTCTTTTGAATGCTAGACTACGGTAAAAAGTTTTTCTCAAAGCGCACCAAGGAGGCTTAAATTAAAGTATACCACCAAAATTGCTGAATTTAAGCTGCAAAGCAGTTATTAGAACTCTTCGAAAAACTCGGAAATGCGCCTCTCCAATAGTTAAAAGAGGAAGAGAAATGAAAGGAGTTCCAAATCTGAAAAATCTAACATTCTTTCAACTGTTACAGCGCTCTAAGGGGTCCTTTCCAAAACCACGTATATATTTGAGATTGTTGAGGTTTTTCCTACATGGTAATCATTAACTGCTCATGAACGAAATTTTAAGTGTTTGAATGTGGTACAAATTCGCATTTGGACCGTCACAGCGCAAAAATCAGGACTTTCAAAAAATAGAATACGGCTCTCAAATTCAAATGATTTTAGTTGTTCAATGATTGCCAAAAAGTCTTACCAGAATAAAATTACGTACTTACCAAGGGCTTAAACAGGGTGGAGATAATAAAAAAGAACCGTATCCCTTAATCACTTCTTCGCATATCATAGCTATAAATGCAAAATTCAAACGAAAATACACTTTGATCTGAGAAATAAGAATCTGAAATGCACTAATAATCTAAAAATTATTGAAAATTACCAGTAAATTGGTATTACACGCAACAAGCAAATCCATTCTTTGGAGTTCTATTCATTGCTTTTCAGTTTTCAGCCACTATGATAATTTTATGTATTTCATGCATCAGATTACATGAAAATAGAGGAAATAAAAGATTAATTTGATTGAGTTGTGGTCAAGCATAGATAGCGTACCATGGAAATGTTCGACAAAAGTTCTAAATGAAACCTTCTTATGAACACTTGAATTTTTTTTCTAAAAAGTGTGGATTATAAATGCAGTAAGTACGTTGTCTCTAATAAAAACAACCCTGCTAAAGTCTGTTTAATCATGCTTCACCATTTACTAAAGCAGAAATCTCATGAATTAGCGAAAAATGTGTAAATTTGATAAAAAAAAACTGCAACAGTAGCATTCGAGCAGGCGTCAGCAGCCTCTCATCGTGGCCGTCCGAAGCGCTCGCAAGCCGAATTTGGCGCAGTCCGCAAAGTTATACAATATTAGGAAAATCTGCTGCGAGGCTAAAACATCGCACTTGGATCGCAAAAGGAATTTTTCTCTTGTTTAAGCTTACTAAGTTTTCATCTTTCAGACTACCGATTGATTGCTAGTAGTGTAGTGATAAAGCTTAGCTGCGTATAGAAGGAAAGGATACTGGAATACAGTACACACAGTGCTTGTGCATTTTGTACAATTCGTAGTGAAAATTGAAATATTTGGGACGAATCACGTCTTCTTTGCTAAAAATGCGTCTGTATTAATCGTCCCGGTATGAATCTATTTTTCATACCGACAACGTATGATTATAATCGAAATTTTACTATATTAACAACAAAAAAATCTGCTGTGAATTTGAAATATCGTATTCCAAATGCAAAAACGTTATCTTTTTTCTGTGATAAAATGTAGTATGAAGGTCGGTCTACATACCAAATTTAGCATCAAAACCGACAATTCTTGAGCTACCGAATGACTACAAAAACATAAACTGAAAAAGAAAAAACAAACTTTGGTACTTACATGTTAGACAGCGACAAATAAAAAACCGATTTCATTTGCGGAGCAGGATTTTTACAGAAGTGTTAGTAATCGTTCCAAAGCTTAAATTCCTGGCTATAGGTCAACGAGTTTGACGAGTACTAGCACTTTGAGGAAGGAGTTTTGTCCAGCGAAATATAAACGAGATAGAAAAAAACGTGTCAGTGCTAAACATGATTTTGTTTTGGATTTCGCAGCGTTGAAAACAACGCTTCGAAAAACGGGCAGCGCGAAGCTCTAGCCAGAGCTTTAAGCTTTCGAATAACTTTTGAAAATCCTATGGAAAGTTTCTGCTCAGCGAATGAGACTTGCTCACATTTGTCGCCGCCTGATATATATAAGTGCTCAAATGTTGTATACAATTGAAAATGTGACCGTTTTCGAAAATTAGGTTTTCTCGTTGGAATAACGGAGATTTTTCAGCATAAGGGGATTCTTTTTGTGAAAATTATCTTTATGGAAGCCATTTGAACGATATCCATTACTTTATAGCAATGTCTTCATAAGCCCCAATTTGCTAAATAAATTCTCTCAATTCCATTGCGAGTGTGCTAGTGCAAACTCGCGAAGAGAGGCTGCGCAGCAGTTACAATACCTAGGTGAGATGCGACGTCGGGCTGCTGCTACGTTTCGTAACATGCCAACGTAAAGAAGTTATCAAACAAATGTATCTCAGGTATTACCATCACACTTATTAGAATCCTCAATTCTCTTAGTTATATGTGAGCGTAATAATAACACTGCGAAAAAAAGCAGTGAAAATACTGTAATTTCGAAGTATTAGTAATTAGAATAGCTATCAGCTCAACTGGGTTTATAAAGCGAAATCGCATACCCGACCAAACCTGTCAAAGGTTGGTGGCTGATAGCTAACATTGAGATGTAGAAGAATGAGTGGTCGGGCAAATGTGCCTCAGTGGTGTGGTGGTAGAGCACGCGGTCCCCGGATAGGATGAAACTGTGGGTTCGATTCCCGCCTGAGGCCGTGTTTTTGTTCACCACTCAATTCTCTTAGTTATATGTGAACACTTATTAGATATTTGCGCCTAATAACGCCTCAAGATAACTTCAAAGCCTTAATGGGTGGTGAACTTTGATGTAGCGAGTGGCTCATACGATTAAGAATGGTCGTTATTGCTGAAAAGGATATGAACCCTTTCATCGAAAAATTTCCTCAGACGATTGACTCTACTACAGAGCCTGGTGAGCTAGGCTTTATGCGTTAGAGCTAAGGATTTCGCACGAAATCTGCTAGGTTCTTCGTGGAGACCTCCCCCATACCACATTTCACATCTGTAGCACAGAATCTCGCTCCCTAGAACACGTCACGTGCATAATGCAGATGCTTGTTCCTTATTTCCCATACGATTCTCCATCTCCCATATTTCCAACTATTGATAGCATAGTATTTGCCCAAATTCTCTGTAAGTCTATCGACATCGCCGCCTTGTTATTGTTGTATTATAATGTACGTATATTGGTTCAATTACCCAAGTCTGAGACTTGATCTACGCCAATTAACGAGGAGTTCCGCATGGCAAAACGATAAGAAGGACATTCTGCTCAAGAGAATCTCTACATTTAGTGCATCGGCCAATCTTTAGTCGATCCCGGCTCGCTATTGGGCCTGCTGCATTGGCCAAGCTATCTCGACCAACTGTCACAATTTTGATGCTGGCTATGCTGCGTCCAAATGACGCATTCAGGTCCTACGGGGCATTCAAAGCAGGTACTCGGGCGCGGCAGCGCGTAAGATCCCCATACCACACGCACACAGCCCCCACGAAGCATCTAGAGTAGGTATCCTGATGGGGCATCAGATAAGACCTCTCCTTACCACACGCTACGGCCCATCGAGGCCTACTAACAGAGTATCCGAGGCACAAGATTAGACCTCACTAGTATTTAGCACACCAGCCGCACAATACACCCACAGCAAGCGATCAATGCGACAACACAACCATCTAAGTAGCCGAACGAGAAAAGACATCAAGTCGTAAACAAACAGACTCAAACTTGGACAGCCAACCGGTGCGTTTAAATTCCGTTATTACATAAAAAGTTACTTTTCATACCCTAAAGCGATAGCGCAAGAACTATCCGTACGTAACCCGAGCACTAGTAAGGTCAATGAAGCTCCTAGTAAGTGTCGCGAATATTTACGAAGCCGAAGTCAGGACAAAAGGGGAGAGGCAGGACGAAGAAATTGCGTGTATGGAAACGACTAAACGCGAGTATCGAAGGCAAAAAAGAAAACGCCAAGATTGCGATGGGCCAGCGCGTCGCAGGGGCAGCCATAGGACTAGAAAAGTTCAACGTACCCGGAAGCGATGAGTTACAATGCGCAATCGATGAGACCTTAGAACGAGTGAAGGGTCAAATTGGAATTGAAAAAGGTTACATCCACAAGCTTTCAGCGCAACTAAGAAGCCCGAGACTGCCCTTGCGTTGTGCTCTACTTAATGTGATCTTCGCTCCATCTAGGGTATTTCTAAGCCCGAAACCACCTCAAAATCCGACGAAGAAAATTGGGGTTGGAAAACCCTTTGGCAGCCATTCAACCATTCGGTGCACTCGCAAACAGCTGACGATATCCGGAAAGCGAGGCACCAAACAACGAAGTATTAGACAGAATCACGACACTGTCCAACCAATACACGAAACAACAAATTCAAGCAACGACAGGACAACAGTGACGCATAGCCATATGGGCGCGCGCAACGACAGGAAAACAGCCACGACGACTACAAGCACACGACAACCAAGTCCCGTACATCACTCATTCGTGAGGCGGTACTATAGGAGCTATTAAGCGAAGAGACGACGTTGCTAATAGCCAGCTTCTGTTTTTAACACCTGGCGGGCCGTGTGCCCGCTCAACACAGACACTCGTGCCATTTACCTGGCAACCAAGGATGTTTCCCATAGAATTTGGCAGTGTGCTCAGCTATCCACAGTCTAAACCGAAGCAGAATATTGGGAAAGAGTCACCCCACAGCAGTTCCATTCGTCTACAGACGCTACTTTCAACTCGGCTGTAATTTCTCCGTCTCTTGGCTCTAGATTACCCCGATCATAGCGTGCTGTAGTTCATGCCGTTGTATGATGCCTATATGAATAGTTACTGCTCCTCACAATGTGTACATGCACAGGATATATACATATCATATATATCATATCACAGGATATATACATATCCTCTCATTCTCCAGGGATCTGGGATTAGGGACATCTTACACTTAGGCTCACATCTATTGCATCATCATGAACTGTTACCATTACGTTACATGTCATGATCGTTGTTTCCTCAATTGCAGTTGCATTGTGATTGTTTATTTGTTATAGGTTCTTAGTTACGGCCGATGGAATAAAATGACCCATCCGGCACTCAACACACACTAACTCTCAATAGCCACCAAAGCTTAATTACTCTATTATATTCACCAATAGAACCAAACCAATCAAAGCACTTCACTCTGAAAACCTATCACATGCCAGACTGGTCTCAGGCTTTTCTGGGAGGATGAGCAGCACTGACTAACTCGGTACAGCGAGAATTCACCGGGAGTCATTATAAAGGCCAGATTTGCATTCATTCACCTCAAACGAAGTGAAAAATATAAAGACAAATGCATGGCGCATCCCTCAGGGATTGATCAACGTCGAGGGATTATAGCAACATTTTGAATGGACTATTTCAAGGCTTCGTCAAAGATATATAGCATCTGGCGACATAATCGCCACCGTGATCCTTTCATCTTATGAAGAGTTGATTTTTACTGCTTCGATTCCTTATAACAAGGGCGAATAGAAAAAAGGCACTGTGCTTATGATGAGGCCGAAATTCCAAAACACGTGTCTAGCACTGTATAAGTGTCATGAACAGCCTAGAATATACTGTCAGGATGCATTATATATTCTAAACGATCTCAAAATAGTCGATTTAAAGTGTTATGAAAATAGTTGCTACCTTCGGGATGCAAGAATCTGGTTCTATTCCCTCCCCAAACACTCCTCTGCAATCAGTCATCATACGCTTTACGGAACGCCTCAACTCGTTTTCCATCGAAAGTGAAGGGGAATCTGCCTAACCACTGAAACGAGTACTATAAGTGTTGGTATTTGCACAATAAAATGTGAAAACGGTTGTGCAAAATAAGAATTCAAATTTTTTTTCTATCAAGGCCTCCTGCATTGACTGATGCGGTGTCATTTGACAAAGTCAGCAAACTTTCTTCACCGATTCTGCAGATGTGTGAGTGAGTTATAACTAAAGAGAATAAGCAATCAGATATCTTTCTAATCAGAAGTTATCTATTGACAACCTTGGTAGAAAGTTTTTGGTTAGCACATTTACTTGCGTTATCTGTTAGCCTTTAATCATTGTCTTGTTTGAGGTAACTCTGTTAGTTTTTTCAATTCCACAAGCCAGGCTGGGCAATCTGAGAGATATCGCCTTATTTGAGCGAAATAAAGATTTTCAGACTTTTGTGGGTTAAGATGACATAGAATGGGTAAATAGCCGCTTCACTTTAATTTGTCAACCAAAATTGATCATTGCAGCTCACAAATTTTGAAGCCTTCCTACCAGAACTGACAGATTATCGAATTATAGTTGAATAATTGAGCTACATAAGTCCTTCTTTAAGCATCAGGACTCTATACATGTCCATATCTATGAAGTTCTGGAAGTCATGCATATCTCGACTCATTCGCACTTTATTTGAAAATATTGAATCGGCATACTGCAAATCTCTACACACACGTTTCGCAAATACGATGGTCTCACCATTAAGGGACAGCCATAGAAATCGATGCGCGCACAGCGAATTGCATGATTATCGTTGTTTGATTAGGATTTTTTTCTCAGTTATTCAAAAATTTTCGGAATTCTTCCATCACTTTGACAGAACACGATTTTCTTTATTCGATCATATGCTTATGGTTGGTTATGTGTGTGGTGTATAGAGAAAAGCGGTGGTTTACTACACAATTATTCTGAATTTGGCGATCAGTCAATCGTATTAAACTATACAAAAACATCTCTTGAAAAGAATCTTCAAAATCTTGAAAACAATAGGTAATTTATCAAAAATGATTATACATGCTGTATGCGATATCAGTTTATCGATAATTTTCACTAAACATAAGTTTATATCAGTTATCCGTTTACTTCCAATTATTTAGAGTTAACGCATGTGAGAAACTATTGAGTACTTATGTATAGTGGAGGAATTTTGAACATGGAGGGACAGGCGTGTTTAATTGAAAAGCTTGGAACAATCGGAATATGCAGACCACTGGTCGGAAAGAACTGTCACCAAAGAAGTAATCTCGCTACTTCTTCCCTATTCGCATCTACTTTCAGAAGAACGCATTTTTAATCTTTTTTGATATTTTACTCATTACTAAACAGCTTGATTTTCAAAAATTTGAAGAGTTTATATCATTTTTCAAATAATTTCCATATTATACTGTTGCAGTGGTAATGAGATTTTATTTTAAAATCAATCATCTTTCGCTAGAGCAGGCTTTTCATTAAGAATTTTCATAACCATTCCATAGCAAAAATCTCAGCAATTTCAACATATGCTTGCTTTTTGAGAAGGACGTTTTAGTGCGTAGTTAGACCTAAAGGAATATTGAATTTCGACACTGGGCGTCGTGTCGATCGTCCATCTCAATTTATATGTGGCGTGCGATGCACACCGAGTGTAAAACGCACCATTCTTCTAACTATAATAACGCACTAAGCAGACTTTCTCAATACCAAGCAAATTATTGAAACTGTTAAGATTTGAGCTATAGAATGGTCGTGAAAGTCTGAGAAAAAAAGCCGTGTCTAGCGAAGAGACTCAAATGCGCAACACAATTCTATTCTTGCTGCTACAGCTCGCTAAGAGGCTTTTTTCCAAAAGACAAACACTTAGCTGAAATTCTCCACATCTGAGCTCTCGACCAATTATTGAAAGGCGATAGTCTGATGCCAGTGCTACGAAGTCCACCCATATACCGATAAGGTATGCTTGCCACATGTGAAATGGAATTTAAATTTTAGTATTACAGCAGAGCAGTTTTTTTTAGGAAAAAGCAAAAACACTCTTAATTTTGCTGGAATCTGTGCTATCGAATAACTAATGAACCTTTTGAGAAAAAGTTTTACTCAGCGGAAAATGCTTCAGTGTAAAATAAACCTTGTTTTTACTGTCACAGCGTAATATGAAGGCCTTTCGTAAAACAAAGTATACCTTTTAAAAGGTTGAGTTCGAAACTATCGAATGACTACTACAGTGTCTAGAAAAAGCAGAAACTTTTTTTCAATATGAGTGACTGGGAATTGTATTCTCGACATTGATGAACGCTTGCTCTTCCTACTTACTCGCTCTTCCTACTTCCTACTTTAGCTACATACTACAATCACCTCAACATAAACCTCTATCAGAGGTCTTTAGCCGTAGAAGATGTGCTTTCAAGCTACGTTCTCGCAAGACAGGCGAGACAAATGCACAATAAGGGTTAGAAGATTGTTTATTTTTTTTGCAGTAAACTTGTATTACTGCTGAAAAATGAAGTATTCAAAAGAGACATTTGTTTATTATATCAAGAAACCTTTACAGAGTTTTATTTGTAATATTCCATTCGTTATGTGGCTATAAGATATTTCTGGCATATAAACATTACCCATAATTACCAATGGACCACCCATCACGTCCAAGTATCGGAGTACCATCCATATTGAAGTCTCAGCCGAACAAATGAAGCAAATTCAGTGTGAGATAAAATTTTATTTTCTCTTTTTTTTTCTAACGAAAATTTTTTTTAGAATGAAACATCTCATTGGGGTTTCAAAATCATTCGAAAGCTTAAATCTTGAAATGTTCAAATGCATGGCTGATTTTTGAAGAAACTTCTCTAAAATGCTGAAAAATTCAAAACAAAATTATGTTTCAAGCGCACCTATTTCTCACCGCCCAGAGCTCTTTCGTTAGACTATTCGATAGCGCAAAAATTACCGTATCCAACGCTGTGCATATTTTCCGAAAAGACCGTTTCTCTGTAGCGTATCTTAATTTTCCGTTTGGTAGCCCAAATTTTTGATCCTATTCCCACGCTGTGCAAGAAGTTTTCATCAAGAGTGTTAGTAATCATTCGAAAGCTCAAATTTTGAGCTGGAACTGCGCGGCCTGTTTTTTGAAAAGATCTTTGACGCTGGAAAATTCAAAATGAAGCTATGTTTTACCTGCGAAATCTTCTCTCAGTGTGGAGCCTTTTCTTTAGACTACTAGTAACCAATCGATAGCGTAAAATTTACGGATTCTAACGCTTTATTTATAGCCTGAAAAGACCACTTCTCTGCAGCGCAGCAAGAAAAATAAGACTGATTCACTGCGCAAGCAAGTGTTGTTTGGCCAATTCAGGTGCGATGGAGTAGTGGGAAAGGGACGGGTCGGTGTTAATATCGATTGATGGCGGTTAGAGCATATTGATTAGGAACTGCTTCTTCGCTTCAAAAGACACTTCGGATTGAAGTCCTACTTTGATACTAGTAGATTTTCTCTATACTTTCATGTGCTTTTCGTGCTTCCAGCGAAGTATTGGTTGGATTGTACGACCGATTTGGAACATATTACTATTTTTTAATTTTTCAGCGTTGTAAAGAGGTCTTTTCAGAAAAGTGGCTTTGCACAGCACTAGCTTATAATTTAGCCTTTCGAATAATTACAGCCACTCTTTATGAAAATTTCTTGTCGAGCGTAGGAGATAGGTTTGTAAATCTGCGTTACCAAGCGAAAATGGGCCAGAGACTACTACTTTTTTCTGAAAATAGCCACGACGACGAAAAAAAGGCTCATATATTTAGTGATTTCATTATTATGGCTGGATCAGCACTTCGATCTTTGGTTCTGTTTACATGAAAAATTCTATTCTATGTACTTCTAGTGCAGAGAACTTTTATAAAAGCGTATAAATCACAAAGTGAGGTTTACCGATACAAACATCTATGTGTTGTCACCGATACAATGTGAGACTTTTGCCAGTAGCATAAGCAATACTGTCTTTAGCTTTTTATCAAAAAGCTCATCATTATCTCTTCACAGGAGGTTAGCATGTGCGGCTTTTAATTTGCGATTTTGTCGTGATTTTATGGTGAGTTGATTCTACAAAAAAATCTTTTCTTATGGTTAATGGCATACTTTGATATTAAATAGAAGAAACGATTCACTTGTTGACTTTTCTTCCATTTCACAGTATTTTTTTATTAATGCTATTCTCAGAAGACCCCAGACGAATACGGAGTGATCTGTCTGTTATATAGTATGCAATGAGGACCTTACATAATGAACGAACCATCGTCTCATATATTACATTCGTTAACTCAAAAATTTACGCACTGATAAAGTAGGTTGACGAAAATCAATAAAGAAGTATCAATGGTCATTAAACGTCTGAGAAGAGTGAATATATATTACTTAGAACTGCGACATGCAATCTAGTACACATTCGCAATTAGTATTTTAATTTTTGGGGAATCGAAGAATACTTTTTGTCAGCTAGTATTTGAGGAGTTGAGAACTTCAACCAGCATTACGATTTTCCAAAAAAAGAAATAGAAAGAATTCTAAATTTTGAATGTCTTCAACGAGAACGTAGCACTGGAAAACACCGACGAGGTACCGGGAATCATGTGTGGTTTTGTTAGATGAGATTCCACATGTCCAATTGCCTTTGTTTTTGAAATACCACCGCTGACTTGAAAAAAAGTGATAATAGGATGAAGAATGAAGCTCTTCGTGTCGATCATTTCCTGGAGAATGCGCCAAACATTGGACTCTAACAAGCATCGTTTGAGGCGATCGAATGCAATAACTTGCGGCAGTCTAACGTTGTATTAAGGCAGTGCTGTTATCCTCCTATTCTCACAGAGAAGTCTGGTACCAACTGCGCGACCCCAGAGAGAGGATAGGTCATGTCATATGACCCATAAGCGCGTAATTGAACCAGCGGCCACGTAGTCAACGTAAGGCAACTCTAACCACTGCGTCATACATGCTTTGAAGTTATAGTAGATGTATACTATATGATCTGATAACATATCTTAAGCCTTTCTTGCTTATAAAGTGCTTAGTACGTATTTCGGCCTTTTAGCCTCATCAGTAGCACCTACCTTCTATTTAAGCCAGTCTCTCTGAGTTTTGAAAGAGGACTCCGAAGGGAGTTTATCATAAAGGCATTATCAATTTTACCAGCCATGAGCAATCAAATGTTAATCATTGTAATGCTGAGTGGATTATCGCTCGACACAAGTGCAGTGTATCATCTTCGTCATCGATACCTTAAATATGTAGGGTGTATAGCCGTACAAGAGATTGGCTCAAACGAAAGATACCGTGCTACTGATGAGGCTGAAAGATACCAACGTACGTTTAGCACTATTTAAATGCTACAACAGACCTCTTGAAGGCTCAAAATATGTTACCACATATCAGATTATGCTGTTTTGAGTTCTTAAAAAGCAGTCGAGTATGAAGGTAAATTCTATGAAGTCAAAAGCTTAGTATTCTATTACCACAGAAAAAATCTTGTATCTAGAAGAAAAATTTGTGGATTCTAATCGTTTTTGAAAGTGAATACTAATGTTTTGTCTGAATTTAGATAGATCACTTCTTACAGCGGAAGTGGTCACTGTCATATTTTTACGTACACAGTTGTTGTTATTGATTTGTGATTTATCACATTGTACACGAATTTTTGCTTATATCGATCATATGCTTTGTTATTCCTGCACGTATTTCAACAAATCCATAAGACGGTTATAAACCTATAAACATCAAAATTGGCCATACCTTTGGCTTGAGTTGAGTGAAAATGCTTATCTTATGTCGAGACGGATTTTGAGTTTGATAGGTACGGATTTTGAGTTTAAAAAGTACGGAGATCCACATGCAACAAAATCGCATATTGACATAAAACGCCAACAGTATGTTGAAGTGAAAAGAAAGCAAGAAAGAGCCTTTCAAAGACCGCCGTTGAGGACTTATGAACTTCATTTTCTATATGTTGAAAGGAAAGTGCTCATAAAAGGATTTTACTTGACACCACAATTAAAATGACAAAGTACTATGCTTGAATAGTGACTTTTAGAAATAAATAGTATTACTTGATTGTATGAGATAATGCATATTGCTAGGCCTCAAACCTAATTGAAACGAAATTTACTGCCATCATTATGTAAGTACGAATCATGTTGTCCGCAACATTCAACTGCTCGTGATGAGTTTCTAGAGCTCAGAGAATTAACAAACATCAAAGCTTCGGGAATTAATCAAATCTCAAGAATGTACCATGCATCCGATTTCATTCGACATTGCAGTGGTAACTGAATGCATTATGCGATCTATATATTACTGTCTATACAATTACGTGTCAGGTTCCTAACAGCACATAATTTCATAGTTCTTAACATTGCCCCGACAAATCTGGTCCCAATATGCGTACATGAGACATAACAAGTTTAGGCAACATGTCTCGCAGAATCGAATCCAAACCTTGTATGCATTGTTCGTTAACGCATTTTATTGAATTCCCACAGTAGTCGACGTGTAACGGACTTCAACTGTGTGTTAGTTTTCTGCTGCGATGAAATAAACTCTCATTTTCTCGTCGCAGTGGCAGAGAATGGTGATTCACACGCTTTTTCACCTGAACTACCCTAGTAGTCGTGCTGTGGCGTTTGAAAGTACGTTAGAGTAAATCGTGTTGAGAACCAAGCTGATATCGATACTATTTAAAGCTGAAAAAACTAATCCTTTTTCCATGTTTTCTGGCTGACAAGTCACTTTGGTTCGCGACCTCATTGCTATCTTCAGCGCCAGGTGAAAAAGGTCTATTTGAGAAAGATAATATCGACACGTCTGCAGGTAATGAATGTGAATCATGTGAAAAAGGTGTGTGCAATGTTCGTCAAGACTTCCATTATATACTGAATATCGGCAAAGCATGGAGTGAAAGGACAAGTTGGCCCTATAAGTTGTAATGTGCTTAAAGTAATCAATTTCGCGAGATTATCCTCTTTCTCGTGGCTTCTATAGGACCTTCTTTTCTGACATACAGACATAAAGAGCTCATCCAGGCTCAACAGGTCCACAAGGACATTAAGAACTGAAAGATCGATTTTTGAAATGATTCACTTTTGCCTGTGCAAACTTTTTGAACGACCGTATATTTCAGGAGCTCGAGAAAAACCAAATGGGAGAGGTACCTTGGACGAGTTAACAATATTTGAGTGGAAACAAAATTTGTCCGAGATAGTCCAAGCAAATCAGGAAATATCATCAAGAGCAAATCAGACGATGATTATTTCTCGTGTTCTTCATTTTACTGATGATGAAATTTGATAAGAATGTGGTAATAGTCGTGAAATACTTTTAAATTTTTCAAAATTTTTCTATTCACCAAGAAATTCCCATCTTCCAGTTTATTGAATTATTTGGTTATGTCTTCGTTCTGAAAAACCTTTGACCTCTAGCAACTTGTTAATGACTTAGTGATGTCTACTACTTTCCTAAAATTTTTTTTTTGGAAAACCGTAAGTAAGAGCATATGATGAATTGCCTGTTAGAATAGGAGGAGGGGGATTGCCGGGCAACACACGAGGAAGAGGTGAGCATGGGAAAGTTGGACCACCACGAATGGATTCCGAATATTACTCTTGTCCTACAAGAGCCATTCTATGAGATAACAAAAAAGTCGTAGCTCTGACTTCTTGCAACGATTAGTATGGTTTTTATAAATGTACGATCGCATAGGAGCGTTTCAAATTACGTGTCACGTTCTTTGAGCAACTACATTTTTCAATTAAATTGCTTTCACTTCCTTCTATCTATTTTTTTCCTCATACAGCCAGAAAGTTTTTATTTATGCAACATTATATTTGCGCTTCTACATGTAAACATGAGCAGTAGAATATCTGGCAAGAATCTCATAAACTCAACGTCTCATCTTCAAAATTAAAGCACAGCTGTTGTGTATTTGCATATAAAATTGTAACTGAATGAAACACCTGAAAAAATTGTGGCTTCATCTTTATGACTGTCCTTTTGAAAATATAGAGCGCTGCTCGTGACAGATGTTTCGGCCTTAACTCTTTGTGTACGACAGACCACGAGGCTAGCCCCGCCGCTGCATCACGTGGCGGTGAGCAGTCGCTAGCGCCAAGTGGTTATGATGCCGACCATCGAGAAGAAAGTTGCGGGTTGAATCTCTTACGATCTGGATTAACACCAAATTTATCAATGTTGTTTTTGTGCTCCACTTATTTGTTTTTAGTTCGATATGCACGATATAACACCATGTCTCTTATCGTAACGACATAGCGCAAGCGATAAAGAATATATTTATGTTCAGTTATTCAGTGATCTATAACTTGAATCGTCTTTATTTGATCGCTTTTAGCGGTATTGTCACAAATATAACCACTGTTCTACAGTGAAGCGCAAAACTTTTACATGAGACCAGACTAGAACCCACATCTAACTCTATCCGGGAGCGCCTGCTCTGTCCCGCTGCACTATTGCCATCACACTTTCTGCGCTCCAGATAGGTGCGTTGTAGCGTAAAAAAAGTGATGGCAAAACGGGTGTCAGAGAGCAGGGTTAGAACACGCTCTCGCAGATAGAGAGGAGTGCGGGTTCGAGTCCCGCCTGACGCAAAAGTTTTGCGCATCACTCTACATCACTGAGTATATTTGTAACATCATAATAGCGCTTAAAGCGGTAAATAAAATCAATTCTAGTTGATCATCCAATACCCAGTATCTGTCAGCGTGACTGGGATTAATGTCGATACCGATTACTTAGGCCCACACCATTGACGGTTGGTTGCTGATAGATAGATGCGATTTAGCGTAGAAAGAGTGATGGCAAAACGGACGTCAATAGGGCATCGGGTTAGAGCACGCGCTCCCGAATCTGCAACTTATGACCATGCACATAACATAATTTTTTAGATATAAAGCATACATATAGCATGAGAAATCAATATGATGCCCCCTGATTTTTTTCTAAAAGTTGTACACTGTAGGAAGCATGTTTTCTAATAGGTTGAGGAAAAAGTTCTGAGAGAATGCTCGTAAAACATTTATGCACCTATTACACCCCAGCAAAGATAAAACTAATAGCCAAAGTATTCCACTTCAACCCAAACACTTCCTGCCACTTCTCCGGCAAAAGCTTGATTTTGCGAGCATAAAATTTCGATTTCTTGCTGTTGAACAAATGAATGACCGATTTGTGCAATTCAATATCGCTACCAAACTTTCTGTTGCGTAACCAGTGCTCCATTGAACAATACTTTTTTCACCTTCGTCAAACTTTTTGAACCACCTGTACATCGTACTTTTGCCAACTGTGTCTTAGCTCCAAGCCAGATTGATGCGCTCACTTGCCACCGCTGCATTTGAACCTAACAGCCATTCGTGCATCATCAATAACTTAATTTGCTCGCTTGTTAACTTTATCTTGAAATAAAAAGAATCAACGCGAGAAAAGATGGGCTTTCGAATTAGCCCAAAAACACGAAAAGATGGTCGACACCCAAAAAAGTTACAAGCATTTTCTCAAAACTTTTCGTCAACTTATTATTTCTACTTTTACAAGATCGTCAAGAGAAATGCGAAAACAATATCACGAAACCTACTGTGAACTGCCGTGGTGTGGGATCAAACCATCAACCTTCTTTGCAATGGTAGCACTAACCACTCGCATTATACGGACTGCTCGGCCCGAACGAGCAAATCGAAGCCAGTGCCGTGGGCCCATCTTATCCCAAGGGTTAATAGCTGTGACGGTATGAAAGTGCTGAGGATTGGAGGAATTTCAAATCAATTAGGTGTTGTTTGAAAAAACAATATGTGGAAACAATTTTTATACAAGTATTTTGTGTGCATATGAACTTATTAGAAGGCTCGTTTACTTGAACAACGAACGATATGCCATTTGTTTACACAACCTTCAGAATGGAAATATCCAAGAAGAAATCCGTCTTCTGCTCCACTTTTACTAGAAACTGAGTGCCACCGTTTCTTAGGCTAGTCGACAAGTCTATAAGGGGTATGGTGACGAAATATGCGACGCTCATACAACTCTTTATGCTGCCACTATGTGACTGAAATGGCTTATGTGGGTGGAGATTACTTCGACTATTAAATTGTCTTTTGTTGGAGCAAAAATGGTGTACAAATGAACTTTCTATGCGTTTTGTAAACATGATAGAGCTTCTTCAACTAGATAGAGCTCTTTCTACAACCTATTATTTTTAGAAATTACTATATTTTAAGGTTATGCATGAGGGACTAGTCAAATGGGAAAGTGGAAAGAAACGACATGGCATTGTCGTCATTATCAAGAGCAGAGATTGGAAGTTACAGAATGAATCGTAGTCAAGTTGAAAGTGCTGAATGGTCGTCGCCTAGATTACTCAACCGTTGTGTATCTGAAATTCGGTAAGTCACTTCGAAATATTGTCACAAACAGTTTGCAATAATATTCGCGGATACGTGTTGCCTCCTATTATACTCGAAGATGAGAATATTCTTCATAGAGAAAATATAATGACCACACTACTAAAGTTTCCTAACTTTACAGCTTCTTCTAAATTTCAGTTCTCAGAAGCGAGCGGCTTTGTTCACTCAGCAACGATGACGCCTATCAGTCGCTATATTTGTGACACCTTGAAGATGACTTTATACATATCTAAGTAATTTAAGGCGACATACCGACACATCAGATTAGTGCTTCACAAAGAACCCTCACAGACAGGTTTGAAAAGAAAGTGGCAAACATGAGGAGGATATTGGTTGTGTTTATATGAAGTACAAAATCGAAACAGGAAACTTTTATCGTAAAGCAGCAACACTCACCCTTCCTTGACTTTGTTATACAGTTCCGCTGTTTTTTCTTGAACAGTGCTATCACAGTTTGGCATAATGTTGGAAAATTCAGAAGTATTGGCGTAAAAGAAATATCCAAACATATTACACCAGAGATATCAAAAATTTGTATTTGTATATCTCGTTACCATTGCCATTTACAAATAATATAATTGACAGCATGTGCACCGCTCAACATTTATAACATTATCAAGTCAGTGAATGTAGAAATATTTCGAGAAGTCGGTTTCCTTAAGCCTTTCTAAGAAGCATTAAAAACTGACGCTTTTTTTAGAAAAAAATTGGTTTTATATCAGGACATCTGGTAGCATCTTTGATGAACTACTACATGCTTTGAACATTGTCTTATGCGACATTTTCTAAAATGAGTCAAATATTTGTCCTTTGTCAACGTTTCCGATGGATTATATACAAATAAATGTCTTTCGTATAGCTATCATCATAGCTATTTGAATCTCAAATCTCTACGCAATCCTATCGTAAGATCGTTTTACGGTCACGATGAGCCCTATATTATATGCTATGGTTAGATTCCTATATTATATGCTATGTTTAGAAGCGGAGGTGACGTTAATCCGAGTATGGTATGAATCCGGTCACATTCGGGTGGTGTGCCACCCACTTTGACCTAGATTTCCTCAATTTTCGTCGATTTTCATGCAAAAACGCCCATTGAAAACTGTGTTTTATTGCTCTGTTAGACTTTAGCTTATTTAGGCTTGATTCTTACAAGTAGCGTAATTTATCTGCTTTCTTAGAATTTACCTTCTATAAGCTTAATTCTTACAAGTGATGTCTTAACGATTTCATTTTTACTTCGTTATTCAAAAAAACCGTCTCAA
This sequence comes from Parelaphostrongylus tenuis, assembly GCA_019055375.1. Classification (NCBI taxonomy): domain Eukaryota; kingdom Metazoa; phylum Nematoda; class Chromadorea; order Rhabditida; family Metastrongylidae; genus Parelaphostrongylus; species Parelaphostrongylus tenuis. The sequence continues at coordinate 45,201 of JAHQIW010002741.1, forward strand.
TAAAAACTAAAACGGCTAAGCGTTTTGTTTAACACCGCAACGCTGCTTTCTGAAGTCATCAAATAACAAACCATTAATTAGCAACGTTTTTGATGGAGATTTATTATATTGCTATGTATTCAAAAGATCGACACTACTCTCACTTCATCTCTTAATTTTGAACTTTTGAAATCAAAGTTCACATGAGCCGACTTTTCGTGATAATCCATTCGTTGTCAAATTTACGAGATTTTAGGATTCAAAAAATTACTACACAGAATCTTGCTCATCATATGCCATGTTTGACCAGTTCTACAATATGTAAACATAGAACGAATCTATTTGGTTTGCATGGAACTAATAGCCTGAAGAATGAGCGGTGATGGACGATGAACGCTTATAAACTCTTGGATAAAACTTCGATACTTGTTTTATCTTCAGTTCACACCTTATGTTCTGTTTGGCAGTTTAATATGGCGACGAATAGGCTGAAATCACATATTGTTACAGTCAGGCTATGAATGGCCTGGAAGTTAGATCTAGCTCTTCACTGCTTAATCAATTATTTGTTCAGAAAAGCTTGCATAAAAACTGAACAAACAACGTGATACTAATTTTTGTGGCAATCGTGTCGTGTCGAAGAGAAATCACGATCAATTTCGGTGGAAGTACGAAAACGTGGTAGGAAAAGAAAAAAGCACCAGTGTTCATCGTTTTTTCATCTCTTATTTGAATGAGCTGGGAAAATAGTGCGATATTGAGAGGACACGCATAGTTTTTTTCCTGTTTAATCTCTGACAGAAAGTTTCAATCTTTTACAAATATGAAAATTTTGCACTAGTATCAGTAACGAGATAATAATCGTTCTGACCAGCGAGTGCATCATTCGGATGCTGATGACAACGTTGAATGCTGCCGGTTTAACTCGGATGTCACATTTTCCACAATGATATATTTTAATGAAGGAAAACTGCGAAATAATACCAGTCAATTATCAGAAGTTGATTTTAGCTGATAGAGTATACAACAATTTCACATTAAGTAATTGGGCAGTTTCACGACTGCAAAGAAATGATTGGATACTTGTTCTAAGTCTTATCAGTCATTTATAGCGAATTTTTACTTTAGTGGAGATAATATTTTCATTACTATTATTCGTCGAAGTAAATGCATGGCTCATATCTTGTCACATAGTGAACACTTACACTCTTTCTTCATATAACAATCAGAGAAAAGAATCGGATGATTGAGTGTATCGGAATTGAGAATGACCGCATGCTGGAGTACTCTCTTCGGCGATAAGGGCAAGTGTGTAAAAATTTTCTTATGTACATTGTATCATCGTAAATTTACCAACCATCTCTAATTGCTGTTTTTTGTCATCCTTAGTTCACTTTTCTTTCATCTCTTTATCACTTGATATAGAGCCTGTTTCGATATTTATTGTAACTCTCCAAAATTTCTTATATTCGATTCATTTCCTCACATCCATCATTAAAAAAGACCTTTGAAGTTTTCGCGTGTGGATCGTCTGCAGCCTGATGCTTGCCGTCCTGTCTACGAATGTTGTTGAATGATGGTCGCATCGATTCTTTCTAGAGTTCTGTGAGACTTGATGGAGTAGTGGAAAACAGTGAGTCTCCTAAAAGGGTAATCGCAGATTTAGAGACAAACCAGATTATAAGTTTTGCTCGCATCTCTGCACTCCTGTGCCTATCTTCTTACAGAAATCTGGTATCATGCAGGCACTTTCAGACACTTTATTTAATCCGTCTTCACACTGTTTTCTTTTTCACTGTGTAGATCCCAATGCTTCTAGCATTCAGTTCGTTTTTCCGTCTTCTTCTTTGACGTCGTAGAATACTGGTTAAGCGAGTCTCTTTGAAATCTCAAATATAGCCTGACCGTGGCGTTTCATAGAGTGTAGTTGTTGACTGCCGGAGAGAGTTGGAGATGGAGCTCGGCTCCACGCGCGTCGCGACGTGAATCACAACACCCGACCACGGCGTCCCGGTATTACATATTAATTTATTTGCATTTGTACAATTGTGTATTTACTTATTTATTTACTTATTTACTTATGCTTATGTCTATTTACATACATAAGTACGCATGTGGCGCAGTGGTTAGAGGTGCACCGCGTCGCACACAAGGTCGATGGTCCTATCTCGCGCTTATGAATCACCAAGTCATCCATCCCTCTGGCTTTAAAGAATTCGTCTCAAACTGATGGCAGACTTGTCTGGAAGGCTAAACACCACTAACTCAATGCAGCGTAGGCCACCGCAAGTCAAAATTGGCGGATCTGTTGAGCCTTGATCAACGCCAAATGTTTATCTTATAATCCTTCATGCATAGTCCTGTGATTATTTCGGATTTGTGATTGTGCGCAAGAAGCTCATTGCATTCGTCTAGTATTGTACATTTGAAGAAAAATTGGCATCATTTTTTCCTCAATAATATATTCGTCACTACAAAAAATGTGTAGAGAGAAAGTCGAATAGCAAAAGATGAGATGGGACTTGTGTAGCACAGTTATAAGAGGGGCACCACAATATGACTGGTTCGACCCTAAGTCGAAAACTTTTCAAGCCTTTTATCCCTTGAGGTTCGAGAAACTACTACTAAAATTATCTGTGAGGTCAGCAACTCTGATTCAACACATTGATAGGCCATAGTAGGTCATTGTAAGCGTCAAATATAATTCATTCACCACTACGACTGTTGATGAACCTGAATGCTGTGAGTATCCTTCACTGATTTATCAACGTCGAAAGCTTTAAACAAAAACGAGAAGATGATTTTCGCCGTCGTAACACTTTACCGATGAATGTTCGCTCGTTTGTTGCCACGGTGATGCGGTGTCTGCCGTTCGATCGAGTCTTACGTCTTTTGGTACTTGTCATTCAATTGATACATTGAAACTTCAGAACTTTTCCGTTTAGAGAAAATCCACACTAGTTGCATGTATTTCCAGTCCGCGTTGGGTCTCCTCAAATCGCGAACTTGTGCCGTAATTATTTCTTTTGTTTCTTTTACTACATATTATGGGATATTATGTGGGCAAAGCATTTCATGGTCACCATTCATTACATGATTCTCTGTCTCTTTATATGCACTCGTTAGTAATAATTTTATTTTTCAAAAAACCCTAGGACCAAACAGAGAATGAAGCGTGTCTCAGAAGTATCACAATAATGCTCTTCAACTTTGTTATGTTGCAAGGATTTTTGCATTTCATTATCCGTCTTCGCAATATTTTTATCCTGCGCGGATCCCAGTACTTCTGACATCCCCTCTATTATCGCCTTTTTCTCGAACGTCGTAGAATACTCGTTGAGCGCGTCTCTTTGCAAACTCGAAGATATCCTGGCCGTGGCGTTCCTAGAGCGTTCGCTGTTGTTTGTCAGGAATAGTTGAGGGGTGGGGATCGGCCCCATGCGCGCCGAAACGAGCACCACAACCACTCGGCTCCGCCCCACCCGGCTGCAAAAATACTAAAAGCAAATAACCTAGGAAAAGTTGAACTTTCAACGAAAACTAATCTTTCTAAAACGAACACATATTGCGTCGTTCTCTTTTGACGAACGAGGTCCTGCTTCTTTCCATCTCTTTCCATCTCATTTCCTCTCATTTAAATTGATAGAAATTCATATGATCATTGGTTTTCTCCAATATGTGGATGAGAAATTTGTGATTTGATGATATGTCACACTGAGTAAAATTTGTTTTTAGTACTAGAAGGGCAAATGCCGCAGCGTCTCGCATGGGTGCAGATTACCTCACATTCACCTTGCGTTCTCTTTTTTTTTTCTTTCCTTGTTTCATCTTTTTTCTCCAACTAGGTGGTAGCGACCTTTGTGAAGGTGGTAAAGGACACTCGATCATTCGTAGAAAACAAAACTGCAATGAAACAGATCTATCGTATCGCTTTGATGTTGCATATCTATATTAGAATAGTACTTCCGGTCACACCCATCACATTTCGGCATGCATTTATGACGTAGAGAGATCCGATAAATGCGAGATAATGAACCACATCATTTATATGTGACGATACCCTACTGTCATTTTGTTGATATACATTTGACGATGCGCGACCCCTTAAAGTGAACACTAATCGTGCCAATAAGATAACCAGTCCGATCCGCTGGCAATTCAATGAGCTCTCTCTCTCTCTCTCTCATTTTTTATTAGTTTTGTTTTCTTTCCGTTATTTGTGAAATTTGTACGAACTTTGACAATTACGCTAAATACACCTGGAAGCTCGTCCTCTATTCTCGTCTAAATGAGACAGAGATAGCAAGAGATCTGAATCCATTGTTCTACAATCTAAAATCACTTCTAACTTATAGTTGCCGCATTGATAAACATCTCTTGGTTGTCAGTCGAGATTCATTGTCTGAAAATCTAGAGAGAGGTGGAAATACCTACACAAAATACAGCGCTGAGATCACATTTAGAATAACCAGTACATATAGTATATATGAGCGCATGTGGCGCAGTGGTTAGAGGTGCCCTGCGTCGCACACGAGGTCAATGGTTCGATCTCGCGCTCATGGCTCACCAAGCCATCCATCCCTCCGGGGTCGGTAAATTGGTACCAGACTGGTCTCAGACTTGTCTGGGAGGATAAGCAGCACTGACTCGGTTCAGCGGGAGGCCTCCGCGAGTCATTGTAAAGGCCAGATATGCATTCAATCACCTCAAACGAAGTTAAAAATTGAAGTCGAATGCATGGCGCATCCCTCAGGGATTGATCAACGCCGAGAGCTTTATCCTTTATTTATAGTATATATATATTATCATCATGTCTTCTTCTGTGTCATTCGACAACTTCTAACACTGCCACAGTCATCTCGCAACGATTGTCTCATCAAGTTAGTGAAAACAGACATTATCAGCTTATATGCTCTTCATTAGAAGACACGATGTTGCTAAGGCAGCATTTTTTCCATGATGACCACGGTTTCGCTGTTCATCCTTTTCACATCCTTGAACATTTCTTAGCTCTCTTCATCACAATGCTTCTTTTCACGTTTCTTAATTCGGCTTGTTTTATCACTGTGCTCACTACTCTTCGTCATTCATCTCGTTCTATATTTGCGTAAGTGATCGTGTTACGAAATGAGGCATTCCTATCCTGATCGAACTTCTCCAGCAGCTCGGCCTTATTGTTTGGCTTTTGACCACGACGCCATCGCATCGGCAAATATTACGACCAATCTATGTCGGCCACTTTCCTAACCTTTACCATTCTCGTCTGATGGTTAATTGATTAAACATTGTTGTATTTACAACTCGATTATCGTATGACATTTGCTTCAGTTACCACATATAGTCGCTTGGGCTATACATGCAGCTTTCCGATTGATGTATAAATTTGAATGCGGTATCCTCAAATAGTTCGAATGACAAAATGTTTGGAGAATCCAGATAACAAGGACATACCTTTATTGGAAATTGCGATTCTAACAACTCTTCATTTAGCATGCTAGTCTTTAATGTTTAATATATCGCAAATCGATGTTAATCAATAAGAATCGATACAAGAAGCATTTTTGGTGGCCTCTGTAGAGTCATTGTGCTTTTTTCGATAAATTTTCGATACAAAATCTGTTTTTCAACAGCTAAAAGATTCGCAGAACTCCACTGGAACTATCTTTGTTTCTCCTTCAAACATCTTGAATAGTATCCGACTAAGACGGGCGCAGTTCATTGGATCAAATATTTTTATACCGCGATATTCATGCACTAATTCTGAATATCAGTTACAGAATAGGAAACTGCAAATGTGATATATTTCAAGTTCTATTGATGAAGTGAAACCACTTGCGCGCAGTTCATATGAGGCTAGAAAATTCGGCACACCTCAAATCAAATTAAAAACTCAATCGCGGCACAGAACTGGCTCATATGTGAATATGAGATGCTCGTTGATCTCTTCGATTCGACTTCTTCTAACAGTACAATTTTTCGTTCTGTCTCATCTTTCATCATCACTGCAACGCTGCTGATTCTATCTATTGACCTTGCACATAGAGACGGTGCAGATGAAATCAAGCGGATTCTTTTGCATGTGTTCACGGTACATTACTCGCTAATCGACTCTCCGATCGATCATTCAATCAATTGGCTAATCAATGAATCAGTTGCGTGATCACTGACGTAATAATAAAGGTTTAACAATTGGCTTTCATTAGGAAAACCGCATTCGTGAAGAGCTGTGGTTGGTGTGGTGGTGTACAATATGTGAGGCAATGAATTGTTCCGATCGCTTCGTCATCAGCTCTGGTGATTTTTTTTGCTGAGTCAAATAGTCGTACATGTACTCATTGAATTATCAGGATTTATTTTCCAATTAGAAATTACTAGATTGTCAAGGTTTTTTTTGCGACGATCAATGGAAATGATAACAAGTTAGACATCTGTATAAGTGAAAGTTCATGGATTTCGTTTTTCTCAAAGAATCAATAAGTGACTGTCGATTTCACTGTGCAATAAACAATTTTATAGAGTTGCTCATCTCTTTTTCCTGTTATTCTGCTGTACAGTTCCACGAAACTCATTGTCGATTAATATGTTCTGGTCATAAATAAATCCCTATCGACGTATTTCCACCAAGTAGCGGAGTGTAACTTCAAAAAAGAGCCATAAAGCATATAAAATAAAGTAATAGAAATAATATTGATCGCTACAAAGGACTAGAATACTATAGGCGATCGTTCTACTTTTAATAAGGTATCATTACATACCATTACGTAACATTACAGTATACAAATTATAAGAGCAAGGAGTTTGAGGGTTATAATTTGGTTGCAAAGCTTTGGAATATCCTTGAACGCCAGTTTTAGGATATTATTCTCTTGAGCTTCATTTAATTGCTTCACTTTTCGAATATCGTCACGAAAAACTGCATCGGACTTCGAAAAACTTTTCACTTAGAGAGCGGCTTCGTCGAATCGAACACTGCCGGACAACCTTGTTGTCGTTCATCCTCCACCCATCTCATAATGTTCGCAGTTTTGATCGCTTTTAACGGCACTAGCGCATCTTACACAACTCTTCCTCTTCTCATGTCGTTTATGTAGCATCAGCCCAAAATCAGGTGAAATTCGACTTTACGATGCTATTGAGTGAAGGCGACTAGATGGTGATGACGATGATGGTTTTGATGGAATGTGGGCACAAAAACTATAAGAACGGTGACAGTGTCACGGTTTGCTAGAAGGGGAATTGAAGAATCGACTGAGTAGATCTCCATCTTCTGCATGAATATCTTTCTCTTTCTCTCGCCCTTTCCCAGTCACAATGTATCTCACTCCGTAACTTGAAACACCTTTGAAGAAGCCACTTTTTCTGGTGACATTTGAGAAATTCCTTCATGTAGCAGCTTTCTACTAGTATCTCAACGTGGAGTTGCTGTAAGTGATTCGTCATTGATAAATCCCTTGAAAATTTCACGTGCATTCATTCTACTCCAATCGTGGCATCTTAAATGTAATGCATATTGTCCTATACACTGAAATGCAGAGGCCTGGTGATGTATCATACCAGCGTTTTATCCTCTCAACCAACTCTAGTACCAACTTTTTAAGCCACTAGAAACAGACGAGTTGCTTTTCCTTGACTCAGGGGCCGATCGACGGCGACGTTTTTACTGTACGCTACTTCTACCCACCATGCTTCAAGTGCCCTTTCTCTTTTATTTTGGTGTCCTTACCGGTTATCATATCACTAAATCATTTTGTGTACTGATTTGAGTGTTTTGGTAGTTATTATCAAGGCACATTGAAGTCTGTAGAAGGTATAATATTGTAGGAGATTTTTTACATTATGCAGAGTAAATCTGAGCTTCCGATTCTCGTTAACAAGAAAGGTTGTTTAGCCGTCTTTTGTAAGCAAATTCGCGATAACATTCATTTCAGATAGGTTTTTTGGAAAACCCTGACAATGCACGGTATCCAAATATGCTCTCTCTGTCTTTGAAAGTGATTGAAATTGATAACTAATAATCCATGACTAATTAGGTGATTGCCTGAAAGCCTCCAGAATGTTAAATTATGTTAAAATTCCATTCATCATCTTTTTTTCTCTTTACTCAAGATGATCTTCTCCAACATCAACTTCATACGCTAGTTTTTTTTGCTCCATCTGAAAAGCATTTTGCAACGTGACATATCAAAGTAAAGGCTCATTTCACTTCTATTTATGCACATCTGAGGATCTACAAATATGTTCGTTGCAAAGTGAAATTGTTAGGGTGGTTCAGATGAGCAATTATGTAGATTGTCGCCGGCGCCTCCCACCAGTCGTTCACCATCGCTCGTTCTCAGGCGCAGCTTGTACTAGCCTACTCAGTGTCATGCTGAACTGGTAGCTTCAACTCGTATTTTCCTACAGATATTTCCGTGGTGCTTGCTGCAATCAACATATCAAAATTTGCTCAACGTAGTGGTTTTTTTTTCACTATACTAGCGTGATCGGACGCTTCCTTTCGTAATTTCGGATGTTACGATGTTTGTCGCAGATTCCTGGTGCGTATCGAAAGTCGCATAATATGACAGTATTTGTGCATGATTACCCGACAATCGATTTAGATGTGGAACTGGTTCGAGTGTCCCGGAGGACCTTGGGGAGATTGCCCGCTCCTCAATCATGTCGTATGTGAGCTGCTGTATGTTGTATGCATACACATTGATGAATATATCTTCGTGTTCATGCACGTATATGTGCTTGTATGTTTCGATTTATAAATAAGAACACGATCCTTCTTATCTCCACCATCATGCTCGTCACCTTCTTCCTCATCGTCGCAATATATCGCACTCATGTAGACGACTCACTAAAACCAGATGAATCAACCAAACATGAGCCTTATCAGATTCTCATATGCGCGACTTGTCCGTCATGCACCTGGCGATCGTTTGAACACAGAAAACGATGATGAAGCATTAGTGTCAATCAGATTTCGCAAATCGTTTGGAAATTGACGAGTTCGCTGTGTATCTGCGTAAACTTTTCATTTTCACCTCGACTTTACACCTATCTGTATTTGAATCCATGTGTGTGATTTTCCGTTCCGTCAACAACATCATCCACATCAAACTTGGTGAACAACGCAATCAATAGTTTCATGGATAGAAAGATGTGGAGGGTAAGTCAATGATTTGCCTGGTATAAATCATGCTTTTCTCCTTGTCTAAGATCTGATCACGTCTTTTACTAAAGATTTCAAATTGCAGCATCATCACATGTACATAAAAATCTCAGCATATGCACTTGTAAGTGAATTGATCCTCTATTCATAATCCATTGGTGGTAGGCTAGTACTAACAGACCTAGTAATGTTTCTTTGCGGCAGGCTCTAACACACTTCATGAGCAAAAATTATTGCAGCACTTGGCGCAAGTCGAATTTCATTATTGTGTTGAAATTCTTTCGCGTCACCTTGGTCTCTCGTTAGATTCATGAATAATAGGTGATGAATATCCCGAGTATTAAAAACTACAATTATCACCTTAATAGTTAATGGTCACAGTGGTGACGTTCGCCTTTCCCTATGGGCACTTTGCATACGGCGCGTTTTCTGTCGGCTATTCCCATCGCCGTATTCGTTGCCACCTCATCAATACTTGTCAACGTATTATAAATCTTCAGAAAATTCCCTCTACTTTCTTTTTCTACTTTTTTTCTTTTCGTAACTGCCAATCGTATTTCAGATCAGCTATTCTATAAATGAACTTGTTCGCGTGAAGCTTTCAATAGTGATGAAACAGTTTCACATAGAAACAACTCTAACGAAGTAACAATGACAAGCTCTACAGTGTTCGTTTGCTCATTACTTCAATTAAAATACGAATATGTCGTGTTCTTATGTCTACTGTGAAGATTTTCGACTTGTCAGTTCTTCACTTCACTATTTTAGTGTTCACGAAGCCTGCCTATGCGTATTTGAGACGATTTGTTTCATTTTTCCTAATTCAGAACTAAGCAGTTTGAGTTGGTCAACCATAAATTACAGATTCATACTGCTCAAATTTTTCGCCAGTGACTTGTTTTATTAGGCTATCCAGGGTCGTTAATGAGGGCCATCAAGCGCATAATGAAAAAGAACTCATAACAGTGAACGAGAGAAGAAATTTGTCCCAACTTTAAAAAGCGCACTTCTTATTTCTCCACTAAACAGTTCTAAAGTCGACGACGGTTTGTCAAAGTATATTTCAATGAGTGAGATTTCACCGAATGATATCACACACTAACATTGCGAAACATGTTTCTACTATATGTGCGTCGATAAGATGTGAAGATGATCCATTCATATTTCTGTGCCGTTATCCGTATCATTCCGTTCAGAGAATATCGTAGAACGTTCTCTACGATCGTAGCAATCAGGTTTCATCGATAATAGAGGTAGATTGAAGCTGCCTGGCTCATCTTCGATCGAACATCAAACCGTAGAAGTAGTGTGATTTTTTCAAAGTATATACCATCAATGCTTCTCATGAAATAATCGCAGTACTCGTGAACTTTTGAATTTAAGGCTCGATGACGTATGTTCGTATCGCATCATTCACGACGAGATTTCACACCTTTGTTACATTTCTTACGCTCTATTTTATTGAAGTAGTCATGTAGTCCTGAATTTTTGATCAAAACCTTGTATTGCTCTTCATTTGTGTTAAAGGTCTGTGTGGGTTATTTATACGAAATTGTTGCCACTGCTCGCCTGACCCAACTAACTAAACCCTAATCTTCAATGGCTGTCGTCGACGACTAAACATCTGCTTTACGACTTTAATCTGCTCATCAATCATAGCATATTTTGTGTCATTTATTACTACGATATCAATATGAGTAAATTGTCATTTTAGATTTAGAAGGCGTGTAAGATTATAGTAATGATGAAGATGGATTTCTTCGTAGGGAACACTTTTTGACGATTAATGGTCAAAGATTGAGGGTCAGTGTTAGTTATATTCGAGTATTAATCATATATAATTCCCATACTGCTTAATCTACCCATCGTGCGATAATCTATGAGATAAATTGGCTATTGTAAAACCAAGATTATATGAAGTTCTATTTGGATTGTGTTCAAATTCACCTTCAAATGGTGAACGGCACTTGTTAAGTTGGACCCACTCTTTAGCTGTTAAGAGCTATTAAGATTATTTTTCAAAAAATATATTATATATACCATTTATACAAGCTTAGTTTTAGCCTTTTCCAAGTTTTGAATCTAACATTGTCAGAAATCATAGTAGTCTCGATGATGGCCACGGACGAGCCCATACTACTCATTTAGCATTGCAGTTTAAGTGCTGAACTACTGGTAAAGGACGAGCGCAGATTTCTATTTTCTCTTTTCTTCTTTGAGTCATGTATCTACATGAAGAACGTTTCACCGGTGACACCTGTGACAAACGGAACTTCGCGACTTCGATGTTCACCGTATACCGACGTGAGAAAACTTACTATGTCATGCCTGGATCCGGATTGTCTGACTGTTATCGACGACGTTCGATTGCGTATAGAGATGGAGTTGATGTGTTCCGTTTGATGGTCAGGTAGCTTAACTGACCTGCTCTATGTGTCTGTAGTCGGCCGCTTGAGGTCGCACCATCTCCTAGCCCTCCACGATCGCCTCCCCTCTCTGCCGCCTCCTTTTGTACTGACACTCACTCACGTCGTGCTCCATGCCCATCACGTACCGACCGCGTTCGCGTTCTCTTCATCTATCCATCATTGTTTTTCGCCGTTGTATCATTTCGTTTTTCTTCTATTGACTCTTGATTTTTCTGGATTCGGAGTAAAAATTTCGCTCTCCCAACGTTTTTGCGTTTTCTACTATTACCAAAGATTTTATCAGTATTGATAAAAAAACCCTGTTTTTTTTTAGGGCCATGGAAATGCTGATATTGTTTCTACTGCTCATGGTCCGTTCAGCTGTCGGTGAGACTTTAACTGAAGAATTATGAAAAAATTCCTTATGTCTCGTGTAATGAGGCAATACTACCGTATCTGTAAACCCACGATAATCAATGCTCGTTGATAGTGTTAATTTGCAGCTCAAATACAACAAATGGTTGGAGCTCAAGTGAAAATCACTGGTATGCCGTTTGCGGTTTCGAATGCTCAACAACTCAATACGATTGTATGGACGATGCTCGGCACGACAACAAAGGAGACCATCTACTGCGTTTCTGAAGCGCCTGTCAGTCAGCTGCGATTTGTCTGCATAGACTGCCTGGAAAAGAACATTACCGATATGGCAAACGTTCTTAATTCCGCACAGGATCATACACGAAGTGCCGGCTTTCCGGTTAGTCGTTTTTTTTCCCGCTTCTTTTTCCGATCTCATTCGCATTCTCCAATTCTAGACTGGAACGGTCGCATTGAACAAATGAACAAAGTAGACACATAGAATACGTGCTTTTTTTTGGTTCTAATGAACCGTACATGTACGAAGGCATTGATCAGTACGCCCTTTTGATTTCTCCTCGTACGGTCGGTCTATTCTGAGTCATTCAACGTCACCACCATCAAGCAACGCACAAACCGTCCATGTTGTCTCATCTCCCGTTCAAAAACGACCGTTTGCGGTTAATTTAGCACTTAATGCGGCTAGTTTCGTTCAAATGTGCTAGCGGTGAACTTGCAAGAAAACATTTAAAACTGTAAGGATTGCTGTTCAAGATGTGCTTCGCCGAGCACGAAATCAAGGTCATCGTCGCGAACGACGGAATTCATTGTTCTGTTTTAACTACATAATGTTCAAAATCAAATGCGATTTATTGAAACAGTTGTGTTCAAGTGATGTGATCCAATTTGTCATTTATTGGAAATGTCGATGACGTGTGATGAGCGTTGTGTTACCTGCTCGTTCTGCCAAAATAAGCCCATCGTCCGAGGTCAAGGTTGAGTGCCTATCCAGATGCGAAAGGCAGAGACCGCCTGTAAGGCACCGCTTGAACCATGGATTAGCAATCGTTGACCGATTGTAGTCAGTCGGCCAGCTGTGATTTTGAGCTGACCCAGTTGAATAATTTTGAGTTCTGATAGAAGAAAGGCGCGATAACAACGACTGCAAAATTGCTCTTCTGGAATATTATTATAGATTGACGTCATGACTGTGGCCTTAGTATTACAGCGCCCTTGAAAAGAATATTCAATGTCTCATTTATAAGCTTTCATTTTCAACAAAAGTATTCCTTCATAGTAAAAAATAAAAAAAAACTAGATTCATGACATGGTATAGCTATACAAACCGGTTCACAATGCATTTAAAAGTACACTGCACTACATTTCTCCAACTCGACATTTCGATAGAAATAAACAAAATCATGGCTGAGTCTGAAAGCTCTCACAATACAATTTCTAGTTGTTTTCCGGGAATCAATAGCTTAGTTATAATGTTCTGTGCTATGAAATGCCAGAAGACGGTACATTAACTCCTGTTTATGACTTATAAAATGTTTCAACGCGTTTCTATCATCGGTCGTTCCAAGTCCTTTAGATTTGTGACCGTCGCCGCTGAACAATCGTTGCAACCCAAATAAATACTAGTCTGATACACAATGTTGTCAAGCATATTCTGAGAACATGAGCCATTAAACAAACAAACCGACTCGTCCGAATCATAAAATATTTTGTTCTATGCAGTAATTCGAACATGAACAATCCTGTTCTTTTTTTCTGCTTTCGTTGTTCGCTTTTTTTCTACACTTTTTTCCTTACATCTTGCTATTCCCAGCACACTTCACACGATCACTGCACAACCGGTTGCTACAAACCAGGAATTCCGTAGTGCGGATAGGTACTTAAGCGAGTAGAGCACTGTAATGGAACCTTTCAGAAAATACTAGTGGCGATTAAAATCAATTTTATAGAATATCCAATAATTTGTCATATATATCAATATATTGGATTCAGCACCACATTCATATTGCATGCTTCTGACGCATCGCGTTTATGGGAATCATTCCATATTCCTCATGGATCTTACTAGTAATATCAATTATGCAAATTTCTGTCCATTCGACTGCAAACATGTTAATGGATTACGCTTGAAAGACGAACAATTCTGCTGAAGTTTTCTCTTGAACCTGGTGTTTTTTTTTGTATTGTTTTCCACACTACTTCATGAATTTCTCTTCTTCTTGCATTTTCTCGACTTCTTTTTCCCTAACCTATCAGTCATTCTTGAACACTTTCATATTAAGACTGTCGCACTGAGCAATGTCGCTGTGAATACAAATTGGACCGGCGCCACAATCATGTGTCAAGCAGCTCTCAACGGCGGTAGGCACATGCTAATAACTTGATAAAGCGACTTCAATCATATATTTTTTTTCTTATTGCAGGCACTGTTGACTCGCAACCGGCTACCATTGACGTGCGTTATTTACGTCAACCACATGTGGTTGATGCAAGTGGTCAAGGACCAGTGCTAATCGCCAATCAAGGCTACCGGTGCGTACTGTGTGACATTCGCATACTTTTTACATCTGATCTGACGGTCATCATTCAGATTCTACGTAGAATGTGCTCGCGGAGCTGACGGACTGTGTCAACAAAGTGGACGACGGAAAACACTCCGCTGCGCTGTTCAGTCTCACCCACCGGCTACAGTGTTCCGGTGGTTGAAAAACGGAGTTGTAACAAGGTGATCACTAGCAAAGAAATACTGCTGTATCAGAAGTTAGATCTAATTCTTCATCATCAGTTTTTTCTTAGAACAACGACAAATATTCTATTTACAACACTATCACTTTTATACAGAAAAATGGGGAAAAGATGGAATGTCACCTTGTTTTTACCGATAAGTTTAGTGGTAACGGTGCAGAAATCACTATTGGAACGGAGATGATTGGTCAAAGTATTCAATGTCAGGCGAACAACGGCCTTTATTCAGACACGGAAATGGCGACCAGCCAAGCCGTTCAAATCGATCCCTATTGTACGTGATTTACATTTTATTAGTGAACGATAGGAATATTAATGATTGGTAATCACTAGAACGTCTCTGTCACTTTTAGAACCAAGATTTGTAAAATATTGATCAGCTTCAGTGAAGACTTTATAGTTTAAACGAAGCCGGTTCTTCTTTTTTCTCTCTATAAATCATAGCCGAAGTCTCAACAAAACGGAAGATGCGTTCCTGAGCGGTGTTCCATTAGATGGTACTCATAATTTTATGTCACAATGTTTCAATTTTATGCGATTTGAGCAGGTTCTGGATATAATAGCGGAGATATTGTGCTACCTGTTTCCCTAAATTGTTTACTTTGGTGAATGATCACTTCAATGTAATACCATTTGCAGAAAAGCATCCACCCAGATCTGCATCATTGGCTGTGTTAACAGTCTAGCGACATGCAGAAGGAATCCTTCCACAAGTTCTGGGCAAATGTCGCTCGATCCTGAATTCTACGGGGCTGCGTGACTCAGCGCACTTTTTCCGTTCACTTTGCAGGCTCACAATAGTCGTTCATGGTAGTGCATTCGAGAGACCGATGGATAATGACCTATTGAATGCATGGTTACGACTCATGGCTCTTAGTTCCTTGGCTTTTCCAATTTCCCGTAGCTCTGATTTCTATAGCCAACTAAACTAGATCAAAATGTGAATCCAATTTAGATCTAGGTAAAGAGGGTCGCCTTTCAGCGTCTGCTCGGCTAATACAAGACAACTTCGCTACGCTGCAGTCGGCGGCACCATTTCAAGCCGGTAATCGTCTTGAAATGAATCAACAGATAAATCTCGGCTGTCAAGTTGAAGGCAATCCACGTCCCGTAGTATTTTGGAAGTTGCGTAAATCGAACGGACAGGTGCATCGACATTTTGTTCATTGCGTATAAGAGCAATCAAACGTTCTGGCAATGGAAATTGGTGTGGTTGTACTTATTGCAGGTTGTTGACGCTCCCTGTGCTCAAGGATTCGATGGACAATACCAGGAGGTCACTGACTCACCACGCGATCGACCTATCCCACCGAATGTCGTGGTATGCTAATTGATGATTTGGACACCCATTTCTGCCCCATATTAATCCATATAATTTATAACAAAAACTGCAGTGTGAAAAATTCATAGACATTAAGTCATCTTCAATAATCTGCAGCGACTCAATGCTATATGCTCGTTCCGTGTCTCAAATTACTCACTGTCTGGACAGTATTGGTGTTCGGCGTGCTCCTATGTGAGCCAAGGAGCACCGGAATGCTCACCGGCTCTTGAGACTCCTGGTACGAATACGCTAAATATCCAAGTCACTGGTCCACCGATGCAGTCAGATACACAGCCTACTATAGAGCAGGTGAGTCAAATTGGTGATTGACGGCTCATGTTGTTTGAGTCAATCACTTTTGCATACAACTGTCAGCCCAATATTTAAAATGACTGTTTAGACCCACGGAAATAGCAATGCTGTAGTGACTGTCCATTACTGCGCTGAACCGATGCCCAGGCCACCAAGAGAAGTCATCTTCAGTGTTGACAAAAACGATCTCCAAGTACTTATTATGAAATTTTACAAGTTCTTCCAATGTTGTAGTCGTAGAATACAATCTTGCTTTATTGGCACATGTTCCGAACGTCGAAATATGGGTTACGCAGAATTTTTGATCAATGAACAAATACGAATAACAATAGGATGAATCCAGGACTGACCATCTATTATCCTTGACACTTACTGAATAATTCAGTGGTCATTTTGTGAGCAGGTGCGACACTGGCAATAGCATAATTTATCGAATACAATGGAGTAAATTAGAATGAGAGGTGACAGTTTGACAGCATTGCTTTCTTGAGAGCTTCAGAAGGTCAAATTGGCGCATAGTCTATTACGTCAAACATTTTCGTAATTTTAGCAGAATAACGCTTTTTTAAGTTTTGGCTCGCGCAGTAAGCAGCTTCTTTTTCCAAGACCTCACCTTTTAATGTTTTCAAGCCTTCCAATTAACCTTTTGGAGACAAGCCACTCACAATCTCGCATATGCTGGGGATGCATATGACTCAGTTTACAAAAAATAGCTTGAGGTATACTGCGACATCATGCGTGATCACGTACCCTTCTCTTGGCGGTTCATTTTGGCTTTTTGCATTCATCCAGAAAGCTTGAAGTGTTCTTCGCGCAAATGTTTCAGATTTCTATGCGAGGATACTGACTTTTAAATCAAAATCTTATTGTTGGTTTTGTTCCCTATGCATGCGTAGTGGGATGTTTTATGTGTCGTTGAATTTCGATCTAGGTGAATTTTTACACAGACGCGGAATTTAGCCGTTTCTTCAATGTAGTTGGCCCACATGCCTTACAAGAAGTTGGTAAGTATAACGTAGCGAAATCATGCAATCGCCATCTTTAGCGTTAAGTAATGTTATGGAATTTTGTGTTTCACAACGATGGGCAAGCAATCGGTTACAAACTGGTAGAACTTCAAAGTATTTGGTGGCTTTTCATTCACTGCTATCTAGTTGTACAAAAGTGCTCTTCTAAAACAGCGCTCAATACCTTTACTCAATTTGTTGGGAATAAAAATCAGGATGAATTTAACCTTATTCTCCCTAGACTCATTGTTTGGGGTGTCACCTTTCTCTAAAGCTAACCCGATAAGTTCTTTAGCCTATAAGAATGACTTCTTCGCGTCAAATTTAAGAATTCTTCTCTATTCTTCATTCTGTGCACACACTGATGGCTGTTCGAAACACAATTTTTACAAGTGCTCGTTTTCTGTGAGCAGAATGAGAGGAAAAGTAATGAATTAGTATTATATTGCTTGATCCTCGGTACAACTTTGTGTTGTAATCGCTTTCGGTTGAGTTGATTCGAATGTACAACATTGAAAGCCAGTTTCCTTTCGACTTTTCCTGAACGAATTTTAGGTACTCTGGCTGCTCATTCAATAGCTCAATTATTTGTCTTTCTCCTTTTGAGTGAAATTATATTGCATTACATTGTATTCCATAATTCTGTTATCAACAAAGTAGCATCTACTCATCCAGAAAGCACTGAATAGGTGCATAATCGTTCTAGGATAAACGTTCTATTTTTAAATAACACCTATGCACTTCTATGATAAAAACCGCCAAACTTCACTTTATAACGTGAAAATAATTCAAAGGATTGCTCTGTAAATACTTATAAGTGTATCAAAAATTATGATTTTACAAAGAAACAGGTGTACTGATACAGTGTTGGAGCACTTTTGGCACTTTATCCGTCATCACAGTATCTTTTTTTCACTGTGCGAATCCCAGCATTTCTAGCAATCAATTCGTTTTTCGTCTTCTTCTTGAACGGCGTAAAAACTACTTTAACGGGTATCCTTGCAAGCTCAAGGACAGACTTGCTCTGGAGTTCTATAGGGCGATGATCTTGACTGCCGAGCAGAATTGGGGAGTAGAGCCCGGCTCTACGCGCGCGCGATAAGCATCGCAACCACTCGGCCACGGCGCCCCCTTTGAAGCACTGACTTTGTATAAATACCTCTCTTTGGGCAGCTAAATCTTTGAAAGTCAGTGTTTCCATCTCGAGTGGACAAGAGCTTGCTGCGAAGATGGTTTATTCATTACACTACTAAATGATGTTTTGGCGGTATCACTTTCTTTAGAGTCTAGAATCAAGTTAAATTCGATATACTCAGCCACATACTACATAGCCCCAACACAAAAGTTGCGAAACCTACTTAAATCACGTTGAATCGAAAGAAAACAAGGCAATATTTTCCATTTTTTCCTAGTAAGAAAAATAAGTTGAAACTTCAGCCAGTTTTGTATTGAATAAACCTTGTTGTTAACAATTTTGTGCATGCTCAAGACGAGAAACTGGCTAATTAGTTAGTGCCGAACATGAAAGAAAGTTTGTCGTGAGAATTTCTATACAATCCTTAAAATCAGACATTTATAGGCGGCTTAAGCCGTGATTGTTATTTACAAGCATACCTATAATACTAGATGACCATATCTTAAGTACTGAAGGCAAACGTCCCCGCAGGTTGTAGATGCATGTTTACAAGCTCGTTTTTATCATTACTTCTGTAAAGACACAACAGGAAGTCCTCAAGCTCTCAAAATGGCGAGCGTAAAGAGAAAGGACGGAAATAACGTTTATGGAAATTTTTTTAAGGTTCAAAACATCTTAGTTAATAATAATAAAAAAATAATCCTACTAAAAATATTAGACTTTGGCGGCGCAGCCCTCAATGTTGCATATTTTGTAGTTGATAATTACGCTCTTAAGTCTCACTTGCATCATATCAAACTCAATGTGGGAATACTTTTCTTTTCAGATTGGCCAGTCATGGGAAAACTTTCGTTTTGAAAGCACAACACAAAACAACACTGTTCCAAACTGTTATCTTGCTCGACTGAACGTGGCTCCAGTTCGAGAGGAGGATCAGTATAGATTAATCGAGTTGCGGCTGCAGAATCAATACGGCAGCAAAGTGTACTTTTCAAGTTTTTTATTCATTAAGATGACGTATGAAAGCTTTCAGTATGCTTAACACCACTTATGAATTCTGATAATAAAATTTAAGAGATTAATATGACTAAAACAACCTTTGACATTTCAAAATGAAAAATGTGCAGAATGAAACAAATTGGACAATTCTAAAAAGATATTCTTGTCTAGGATACCTGTTTCTCTGGAAGCGTTGCTAGGAGGTGGGGCAACAAGTGGTGCTCGAATTTCTGGATGGTGGATTGCCTTCTTCATTTTGATAGCCATTTGCCTCGCTCTAGTGTGTTGTGTGGCATTTTGTGTTAGACGTGGAGTACTGTGTTTCAACAGTAAGTTTGTGAGATCGAATCTAAGCCATTATTCTTGTCGTAATCAGTTTTTTACTTTTTTTAAGGAGTCAAAGAGCAGTCCGACTACAACGAGCCGAAAGCTAAAGCAAAGTAACTTTTGCTCTTTCTTAAAGTTTTTACATATTTCATTCATAACCATAAAACTTTTCAGCTTGAATGTCCGTGAAAACTTCTACGATGCAGAGGCACCACGATTGTATACGCCACAATCTATTGAGGTATGCGAACCAGCCATGGGTGTCTATCTGAGCAGAGAAGCTGTCGTTTGATGCACCACCAATGTCTCTATTTATTCACTCTCTAGTTTGCTTAACACGTTTTTTTCTGGACGCTGTATTTACCCAATTTCGTTTTCGTATTCACCCACTTGGCTATCTCCTCCATCCACACCGCTCCACTGTTCTCGTTTTCTTGTTGCTTTCCGCTATAGCAATTGTTCCGACACGACAACGTCATTTAATCTGTTGCTATAAGTAGTGTTACCTTAATATCTTCCTTTTTCATTGATGGAGGACTGACGATAAGATCTTCGCGAGTAACGGAAGTCTATCTAGTGTGGGAATGCAGTGTATATTCTAAGCAATCACTGTCATCAGCTCCTTCGCTATTGTTTAATCGCTGTTCACGGTCACCCTTCTGTGATCTCGCCGTTTTTAGAATAGCCCATACGACTTGGCCGTGCAAGCCGCCTACTGCGACTCCCGCATGTCTTCTGTATAATGTGAGCCTTGGTTTGCCTCTATATCTATTAAATTCTCACCATTCACATTCTAACCACGCTTCGATGCTGCTTGGCGTTTTTTCAAAAGATTCTACTTCAGTGCGCGCTGTCCGAGAGAACAGCATAAAGTTCTTCCTATTGCTTAGTTAATTCAACTAAGTTAATGGGCAATTTTTATTGCCTCTATCTGCGGAGGCTGTTCAGCCCCTATCCATCCATGTGGCATCGTTGCGATCGGTGTGAACGTAGTTGAGCTTTTCATGTTGCTTTGTGTTTAGAATGCAGGCAGCTACCACGAAGGCGTCAACTATGCTGAAATGCGCCTCACGGGTCAACCGCCTGCGGCGTCGTCACAACCCACGTTGCCACCTCGTCCATTGCCCCAAACATATGCATCGTCTGTTCAGTCCATAGTCTGATCATTTTCGTCATTTAATATTTGTAATTGAGTAGCTGTTCTGTCCAAGTTTGCGTGCATCCTCAACACTGCCAGACACTCTCTGTAGAGTTGTCAACATAATGTTCGTATTCCATGACTACCACAGTGCCTTCTAATTTGTTTAGACGACTATGAAGTTCAGGATGTTTGTTCATTAGTCTCATTATTGTCTTCTTTTTCTTTAGAAACATCTTAATGTGCTAACGTTATGTGTGTGCTTGTGTATGTATGTATGTATGTATGTATGTATGTGTGTGAGCGTGTTTATGTGTTTGTTTTTGGCTTGTGAAATCCACTGATGTTTTTCAATTCTTGTTCGCATTTACCGTTGACAATGTTAATCTTTCTAACCATACTATAGTGAGTCGTGTCATACGCAGGCGTACGAAAAGGCTTGATCTCGGGTGTAGATAGTAGAGCTGAAGCACTCTATTTTGTATTGTTTCATATTCGACCATATACGACGATACCTGCTATCACATTCGGGTTTAGGTGTCTAGAATCAACGCCCATGCATTTGCTCCTTTTCCGCTAATGTTATTTGTGCGTTGAGTATTATGAAATTTCTATATGCTCATTCTTTTCCTTTCTTATGCTATTCTTTTTCCCATCTTTCTTTTTAAACAGTGTATCATCATTTATGCTCCGTACGGGGTGTCTCGTTGAATCTTGTAAAGTGCATTGCATTCTGTTACATAAATGTTCTCTTCCTCATTCAAACGCTCATTGTTTTTTTTTTCTGAACCAAGTTCATGTCTATTTTTTTCTCGTCGTTCTATGCATTTGTTTCATACCGTTGAGAATCGAATAAATATTTATATCTATATTTATTAGTAGAATGTATGGTTTACAAAATACGTATAAGCAGAGTAAACTGATGGAGTACAAATAAGGGCTTTTTCAGCTTTTTCGCAGATCTAGACCTGAGCGATATCATTGTCGTAGAATGCTTCTTCTTTGCCCTTTCCTTTGTTCTTTAAGTTACGAGCACAGCGGGTTATCACTGGAAGATAAAGTAAGAAATTAGTCTGTTTGAAAAGAAGAAATGAGTAGAGTACATAAATATAGAAAGATGCAAAATGGAATGATAGAGCACACTTTGGTTTTGTACTTAATCTTAATATATTTGCTATCACAGTTTATAATTTCTCGTAATTAAAGTGGTTTTTGAAAATCCAAGTATAAGGAAAGACCTATCAAGGTATCTTGACTTGTCATTATAGTGTTATGACTTTTGAAAAGAATCATTTGTAGTCCAAATTTTGGAAAACACTAAATGAGTCGTTGAAATTTTCCACTCAAACATGACGATTGGTCGGCTTGTTGTCCAAATCAGGGAAACAATGACGTCGTGTTGAATGAAATTTGGTTTTCCCAGTTGCATTGATAAAATATGTCGAACCTCAACCACAGTGGTAAAATAGACAAATTATTTTTTAGCAACGACGCTTGCATCCTAATAGTTTTCATTAGTCATAAGTTCACATGGAAACGACTAGCTATGTACTTCTCTTGCGGCTGACCAACTAATTGCAATTCTTTAGAGCTCAACGCATTTCCTGAAGCGGTAGCATATCATATGAAGAAAACAATGCCAACTGTGAAGCAAATATTGAGGAGCTTGTGATTTTCATTCCACCGTAAACGTCTTTGAATCTGTCAGAAGGTCATTCAGCTTAAAGTCATTACTTAACCGAAGTCTGGGACGGTAAAGTTGACCATTTCAAGGCAGCTTTGCGTGATAAAGCACTGAGATTATTGGGTCTAGAACATGTTTTGTATCTTTCAAACTGCTTTTACAATTTTTGAAATGAAAAGAACATCATTACTGATGAATTTCACAGCATTCGCAGCATCGGAGGTCACTCAACGTTTATTTAGTCTATACAGCTACATGCAATGTCCTCGCGATATATCAAGTCAGTGTTACTTGTCCTCACAGGACAGTGTGCTCCTAAAATGTCAGTCCTCGCGGGATGGAATGTGCCTAGTAAGGCCAGACTAAGGATCAAACCAGTGATCATGTGCATATTGCCGAGTACATCTAACTAGCACCCTGTGATCACTCATTGAAACATAACAATATTAAGCCGCTCGGGAAGCGATACCCAGTTAGCAATTTGAATGGATTTCTTCTTGAACGTTGTAATATTATATACCATTGCGGAGCTGTATTTATGCATTCTCGTTTAGTGTTATTGAATTGTCACACAAATAGCGCACTTAAATAATACACGGTTACGATTCCAAATAACAAAATAGTAGTTTCGGTGAAACTATTTCGACGATTTCAGGCTCGATGTCTTGTCAAACTCAAGACTCGTCAAGACGATGTCAAACTCGACGAAATACGCATTGCAAACGGTGTGAAGTATTAGTGAGGCATGAGACGTGGGAAGTGTCATCGAACGTCGAGCGCAACGTTGGCTCGGATAACTTCGTCGTGGTAAATTTGACGTTGAACATGAGGGAGGTCGTGAACGTTCACCTGCTATTCAGGCGAAAAATTGAAGACTTTGTTGGAGAGAAACACACGCACAGCTGTTTGAATACTAGCAGAATAATCAATACAAGTGCCCCAACAATTGATAAATGCACAGCCGAAGCTTTTCAGTAAATGGGTGCCATACAAAGTGATTGACAGTCAAAGAAATCATTGTTTGGAGGTACCCTCGGCAATTCTTGCATAACTAGAATAAGCTCACCCCCATCGAAATGTGAGGCACAGCTAGAAATAAATTCTCTATAGCAATCAGTGACGGTAAGCTCAGTCATTGAACCGCGATGAAACACCGCAACACAGTATTGCTTTATCATCAGATTTTTTGGAACTCTTCCCTATCGGATTTCACTCAATACATCTCGATAACTCCTTGAGAGAAAAATGCTCCAGAAAGCGAGTCAAGGCCGAAGTTCCTTATCGGTTAATGTCAGTTATTCTGTTCTGGGCTTGGATATACCCATTGAAAAGCAACTCACAATCAGACATTGATTTTTTGAGAATCTCATGATAATATATGCAAGAATGCTAATAATTAGCTTGAAAGTCGGCTCAATGCAACCAATCTTCATCATATTTTCATGTATTCAACAAATGAAACCTAGACAGACTGGACTGCCACAATAGAGTGAGAATTTCCAATTTTTGTTGGTGTCTTTTATGTTGAAATCAGCTAAAATATTAATGAGTTAACCAAAACTCTTACTTGCTCGTTGATCCTCGGTGAAATCCATTCTAGGAACACGATCACTGGTTCTGCAGCAACTGAAATAGAAAATAAGGAAAAAATCACTTTATGCAAGCGGAAAAGTCCTGAATAAATAATGTTTCCGAAAACTTGTCGTTTTGGTGATCAGTAACATCGTTTACCGTTTAAGCAGAATTCCAAGTAGAATAACAAATGACGCTAGATATAAGTAGATTCCCATCTGAAATATATATTACTAGGTTATTAAATAATATAGTTCAATACTAATGATCACCTAGTGAGGAAATCTACATCGTTTTTGTTTTTTTCATAAAAGTTATCTTCTGATGAAAGAGCAGCTTAAAGTCATTTTTATATGATTGCATTTTAGAAGGAGAAGAAATAAAGTAGAACTAAAAGTATGCTTCAGGTAGATCATATAGCAATCAGAGTATTGCCTCATCAAGCATTACTCCACTTTCATTATTATCTCGGATTAGGTACTATTATGTATCATAGATATCAAAATATTGTCGCATTTACTTTGTCGGATAAAAATTTATGTTGACGTCATAAAATTTACACATAAAAAGATATTTGGATAGCTATGCTTATGGTACATTCTTAACTTATAACTTTGTGACTGATTTAGTTTATCTAAAATGATTAAATTAGCATACAGTATGACATATGGAAGTGTAAGTGCTGCTGAACACACCATCGTCCACTGTATTGGCCTGTGATGACCTTGAAAAATTACTATACAGTTTAAAAGAAAAAGAGCTCTCTTGATAATGTTATTGGTTGTCGACTATTTCGTGTTTACAAGTATTCTTTCTTGCTTTAAAAGTCTGTTTTGTGTGCGATTTTTTTACTTACTGAATTAATTTCACTACCAGCTGTTGAACAAAAGGACTTACTGCTTCTTGCGAAAAGCAATTGCAACAATACTTATTCGTTCGTTGTGATGAAGAAGTTCATTGTCATCTTTCTAGAATAAATTAGTTATTCTGAGAAATAAAGGGTCACCTGCACAAAAAACAGCCAAGTGTTAGTGCTTGAAACTTACAGCGAAATCATCATCTTGTCCAATTGTGCCTTCGTTAACATTTACTGGTTGAACTTTATCTTCTTCTAATTCTAATTCTTTTTCAACCTGTAATCGATATAAATTCATTCATTAGCTGAACACTGGGATATAATTTAGTGTCACAAAACACGGGAGCATAAAAGCTGATTAAATAAAGAATTTCATTATATCATCTTGATTGCCTAGCACTTCTTCATGTAAGAGTTCTCTAACAGATATACGAACAATCTCGGATTCGATAAAGTCATAGTTCATGTTAAACAAAATGTTCTACAAGGCTAAGGTGTCATTAAGTTAAATGCCTATTATATAGCCACTATGCACGATTTTGGATTTTGCATTAAAAACATGAATTTTTCATTATTTTCATCACCTTTACTTTATTTTTCTTCACACTGCGTGTTGTTTCAATGAAAGGATATCATTACTTATAGCGATCAATTCATTTTTCGCCTTTTTTCAAACGTCATAGAATACTGGTTGAGCGGGTCTCCTTGCAATCTCGAGGACAGCCTGGCTGTGGAGTTCTATGGGGCGTTTGTTGCTGACTGTCAGAGAGTGTTAGGGGGGTGGGGTTCGGCTCCTGGTGCGTTTCGACGGACATCACAACCACTCAACCATGGTGCTCACTGTCATTAAATGAATCAACGTGCAGGTACAGAAAACACGAAATTTTGAAGCAAAAGGCATTTGGTGGTGAATAGTCTCTTAATGATGCTCAATGCATTCGACGCAGTTTGTAACTCACCGTAAAGGTAACTCGAATACGCATTTAACCTAACTGAAAAATGCAACAAATCTTCCAATGTAATAAGTCTGTACTTCAGCCCTCGCTAAGGATTAGAGGATTTAGTTCACTCGCGTTACGAGAGCAAATCAACAGTTCTGGCAGTTCAGCAGAGTTCCTTCAATCATTGAACTACCCAAGTAGAAAGCTAATGAATTGTTTGCACACATGACAGAGATCAAAGCTTTGGTTCAGGTTAAAAACGTTAACGTTTCAGTGGCCAAATAAAGGCAAATATCATAAATTCAACAGAATAAGTTTTTCCTTCTAAGACATTGCTATTCCTTAGGGAAGATAATGACGAAAGATATTTTTTAAGGATAGAGATGTTTCAAGGCTTTCGTGATAGAATTCTATTCTCAGTAATAAGCGTAGTAAATAATATGACTTCTCAACCACGTCCACTGTCTATCATGATCTTATTGACGCGTTAACTGAGTCAGCTCAAACCATAACAAAGAATCTTAGTCATCATGATAGTACTAAAGTTTCATATTATCTAGAAACAATACCTTAAATCTTTTCTCGTTCTGGTGCTTGTTGTCCAAAGGTTGTAATCGCAGGTCGTCTCTAAGTAAAATATCCTACAAAAAATGCACTTTTTTGTCTGTAAATTCAAATCTATGAGCCATTGGGCATTGCTATACACTTGTTTATTCGCAGCTTACTGTAAATTCATTATGTGTCTTGACCAGGCTGTTCTCTATTCTAAAGGCCTACAATTCATAAAATTTGAGGAAACAGGCCTTATTTCACTTTCAGGATGAAAAGTAGAAAAGCTAGATGTTCTACAACATTTTTGGAGAATACGAAATCCTCAAGCAGTACCGAAACAACGCGAAATGTTCGAAGTACTTTGTGGAAGAGATTAATGCGAGCAAACAAACTGAATACAATAGATGCTGAGATCCGCAAAATAAATTTGATGACAGGCATATATATATATATAAAGGATAAAGCTTTTGGAGTTGATCAATGTCTGAGGGATGCGCCATGCATTCGCCTTGAATTTTTAGTTTCGTTTGAGGTGATTCAATTCATATCTGGCCTTTACAGTGACTCAGAGTGGCCTCGTGCTGCACCGCGTCAGTGCTGCTTATCCTCCCAGATAAGTCTGAGACCAGTCTGGTACCAATTTACCGACACTGGAAGGATGGATAGCTTGGTGAGCCACGAGCGCGAGATCGAATCATTTACCTCGTGTGCAACGCAGAGCACCTTTAACCACTGCGCCACATGTGCTCTATATATACATATATATGTGTATACACATATATGTATGTGTGTATATATGCGTTTATAATTCTTTCCATCTTTCAACTTTATCAACACTTTTTTCTGGTTCATATCATGACTGCTATCACATGTATGCCCATATTGGCACCCGTCGCTCACATGTCTCGAATGTCTTCGCAAATAGCTCGTTATCAATAATATGGACAGATGACAACGCTACTTTACAAGCATCCCACGTACCTTCCCTATGAGTTCTTCTTCTGAAGCAGGTACATCGAGTTTGATGGTGTCAAGAATATCGTTATCATCGTACTGAAATATCCATATTGGGTAATTGAAACTATGACACTGAAAAGCATGCACAGTCTTCAAAACATTTCAGAAAAATATGAATTGGTTATAGGAGGAATTACAAAGGCTTTGATGTGTAAATAATCATAGGGATGTAAGTTATACAACGTTTTGAAAATACTTTTTGTCTCTCCTCAACAAATATCTTTCCATCAAAAACGTAACTTCTTTTCGAAGTCACCATTTTCAACAGTAGTGGTAGTAGAAATATTGATAACATCAGAAGCGAAAATTATTGACAGGTCCTCACGATTATGATTGTAATAACACTAATAACAGACTTACAGTTATTACCTAGAAAAACTGATATACTACGAGTTGAACAACTATGTAAATTTATCAGAACAGAGAATAGAAGAACTGAACCTCTTGATCATCATAGTCGTCATCTGTCGGCAGTGGTGGTAGAGTTCGACGATCAGGAAGTTCTTCCACATCGATCACCTTCAAATGCGAATTCTCATTTGAGATAACTGTTTTTGTTTCTGAAGTTTTCCACGTTGAACAAGCTATCACAAAAATTTTTTGGCAATTTTGAACTTGATTCTCTCCAATTTGTCAGAGAAAAGGATATCAAGAACTATTAACCACAAAAATCTCGAAAGGCATTAGAACGCTTGCGTAGGGACAGCATTTCGCTCGAAATAGTTTTTGATCATTACAGATTTTTTTCCATATAAAAACCACTCCGCTAATACATCACTGCGTCGATCATATATTGGTAATTCATAGTTAACGACAATAATTTTCTTTAGTCAGTGGCCGAGTGGCTTGTGATGTCCGGAGCGGTTCCGGCAAAAAATAACGGATGCTCATCAAACGGCCTATTCTGGCTATCCTCTGATTTGCAAGCTGCGCTCAACCAGTATTCTACAACGTTCATGAAGATGTCAAATCTTCAATCAAGCGATACGCGAGGAGACGAATTGAATGCTAGAAAATTGGAACAAACACTGTGAAAGAATTTCGATACGAAACAATTAAAATGATAAAATAAAATGTGATAAGTTTGCTCTATCAGTTATGTCGCTAGATGTAGTACACTGTAGTTAAACTCGGGCATCAAAAAAGTGGTTGCAGATTCGAATCCGTAGCACTCAACAAGCACTTGATGTCCGATAATATAAGCAGTACTTGCAACATACTGACTTGAAAACCTGTATGATTCACTCTCTCTTTTCAAATCGTAAAGAGTTGTACGCATACAGTATAGGCACAAGTTCTATTTGATTAGAATTTGAATGTCTAGGCAAATCATCTATTTCGAGGGATTCGAAAGCTGAGCTAACAATTTTCCAGTTCATCACCGCTCACCAACTAGCGACTGTTGATTAGTATAGAGTAATTCTTGTCATAATTTTAGCACACACATCAGCGATTAATGAGATTTCACAAAGTGACCACAACGATTTTCTTAGCAATTCTTCGCTGAATCAAGAAATTGAACCTAAGCATGAAAGGGCACACAAATCTGATTGTTCGCTTGCGTTCTCAGCAGTGAAGATGATAATTTACCAGATCAACTTATGCCGGTGTTATCATCAAAGCAGAGAGTTTCGATTGTCTATGTAGTGAATGCGATTATCTTCATACCTCGTCACTGACTTTTTTGTCGTCAACTTCATGGATTGAGTCAACAACTTTCGTTCCTGGTTTTTTCAGATAAATTTTTCCATCAGTCGGATTACGATCGCGTTTAAGTACACACTTTACGCTGAAATTACCCAAACTCTTCATAAGCATCTTACATTTGAGGAAGTATACAGAAAAAAAAACGAAATGATCAATAACTCTCACTAGTAATCCGTGTTTTTCTTCACATTTGCGGCTCCACACCAGCTACATATCGTATCCTGGTAAGGTGTACATTTACGGCTGAAATATCTTGTGAACAAAGGACGATCAATGAAGGCTAAAACATACAGAGCTCCTAGATTTCCAAATAAAAAGTAAAGAATAGGAGAGTAGTATAAAAGAAGGCATTTGCTTTGATTAAAAAAGTGACTCTACGAGTTTCCACAAAGTTACATATCACTTTCGATGTGAATAATTCTCAGGTGTCCATAGAATATGCAAATCATATTCCTAACAACTTTCAATTTCGTCCACAGCAACGCAGTGAAAAACCAGTTACTAGTCGATTATTGAAAAGTTGTATGTTCAACTTTATCGCGATAATTTCATCATTACCCCGATGCAGATTACCTCAAGGCACATAACTTTTCGATAAGAACGAGAATACTATCTTGATCGTCACAAAAATCATTTTGCTTTAAACAAAATGCTATTCAAGAACAATCACAAAGAGCTTTCAGTGTTAGCTGTATTATCGATAGATAATAGGAAGGCAGGGAAAGAAATGTGCCTTTTGCTGGAAAATGGCATCGAAATGTAGATTCGGCTCACCGTGAGAAACTTCACGTTCTTACCTCTTATCCAACAAGAAAGTCAACTTTTGGAAGTAAAACTGCTCCTATGGGTAGGGAAAATTTAAAATCTAGCCAGAGCTGTGGATTACATGGAAAGTAACACACAATAAAGGTTTCAGATGTCGTAACATAAGGATTACCTCTCAAACTGAGCGAGTTTGCATTTGGCGCAGGACTCGCATTGTTCGGTATCTTCATTATAGAACTTTCCCTGTAATGAACTTAACTTATGTGACTTTTCACGATGATGTTTTCCTAGACCGTTTGATATAATGTAGTCTTACGAGTGCTGAGTTATCTACTATCAAACAACCTTTTGTTGACAATCACTCCACAGCGACTTTCATTGATTAGCAAAAGCATCTGATAAAATACCCTTCACAAATAGGCATTTGCTTCATAGCGTGACTAACTACCGTTTTACTTCTTTAATAGATTTTAGTACCTTGGAACAGTATTGTTGCACATCATCGGAATGGACGGTAATCTGAACAATCATTGATTAGATAGATGAAGAAAAAACGGCGATCGAATCCTTGGGAAACGTTGTACATATGCAAGAGACTGTATTTCACATTCATACAAATTATGTTGAAGCATTCAACAATTGTTTGACTCACCACATCGAAGACAAAGGCGATGATGAGCAACGTCGCCGTCGCTACAAAACGCGATCTCATGGCCTTCACTTCAGAAACGCTTGGCTATCTGTTTGTCGACTGCTTATATATGACTGATATAACAGAATTCGGCGTGATAACACCGCAGCCGAACACACGTCGAACATGACTCTCCGTCCGATTGTACAGCAATTGTCGAATCATCTGAAAATTTTGCAAATAACACCAATAGCTGTACTTTTTTTTATGTGTTGAAAATTTCCCCAAAAGTGCATAATCGACCCTATTTCATTCCCTCTCAATGGCCTCTTTATTTCCCCAAAAAATATCATAACTATTAGTGATACTAATCATTCACGTTCCTTTTTGTATTGTCTAATTAGCACTCATCGATAAAGTACATGAAAAATGTATTCATGTAATTTCACAGTTTTTTTTTCTCAAAATACACACCACCTGTTCAAAAATTGATATCCAGTAATGTTCCACTAAGGATGCTGCTTCGTTTCCCGATCGTTTTTGATTTGATACTGATGACCGAGCTCTAGTTCAGCGCTATTTTCATCATCTTCGAAGTTCTCTATGATTTCAGGAATAGTCACGTCTCCAACTAAACACCTCATCTTTCACAACAGTTTGTTCTGTCCCACACTTTCCAATACGTTTCATTTGTCAACGAAAAATATGCGAAAAATATAAGTAGAAATCTAGACACTAATTATTCATCAGGCTGGCACTTATATTCTACTATGTTTTCCAGGGTTCTCTTCGCATACACTCCTCACACCCTTGCGATGTTGATATTATTACTTGTTGAACGCTACATATTATTTCTACTGCCCTTCTTTCTTGGTCTGTGTGAATGACCAATCCACCTACTGCTGTCAAGTGGATAGTGATGGTCGGGGCGGGTTGAAGCAAGATTGCTTCACCACTCCCAACACTCTTCGGTGATCAAGCATATCCCAAGAAACGTTTCAGCTCGGTTAATCTTGTGATCGCATGGCGATGCGTTCGATTGGTATTTTACGACGCTCATGAAGAAGTTTCCAATCAAGGGAAGAAAGCTAGGAGACGAACTGAATGCTATTGTAGTGGGACCCACACAGTAAAAAAAAAGAAGCTGTAACATGAGTCAAACAAAGTCATAAAGTAAAACAAGAGACTACTTGTTTGAAGGAGAAGGGAGTAAACATGTAACATTTGATTAAGAAGTTTCAATACATGATAAAATGTCATTACTAGCATTGCTTCATTCTATCAAACTTTCAAATAGCTTCGATTGTAAGATTGATGGAGCAGCTATGATAAGTACGAAGGCTCATGGAATGCCTTCTCGAGATAAATGATGATCAGCGGAATAATAGGTGACAATTTTCAAGTTGAATTTTTAAGATATTCGAACACCTTCAAATGTATAAGAGAAGGAGAAGAAGGACAAAAAAGTCAAGCGTATCCAAGTATGGCTGATGATTATCTTGGAGGAGATTTGGAATCTTCTCTAACAACTAAGCACCGACCGTATACCTGAAAAACCCATGAGGACGTCCACTGATTGTACTCAATCATTTCTGATTGTACCTAAAATGTTATCGTCTCTTTAAAGCTGGCTTAAGTGTGACACATGCAAACTTTGACGCTACTCGCGAAGTACTTCTGAGGTGGAAAAAAGGGAGAAGGTATTTTTTCGAGCACTCGATTAATGAAGGAATCACCTCCGATACAGTGATCACGATAGAAACTATGTAATCATCTCATTCAATATGCATCTCTTTCTATATACTTATCGTCGTTTCCTTTCATCATTATTTGAGCCAACATGTCATGTGGTCTGGTAAGGGCTCTTGTACAGCTCGAGACACATGTTTCGTCCTTACAAAACTCATCAGCCGGGCAGAACCCGTCGTCTGTCGATCTTTTTATAGTCAGTTCTCTCGGAAGCGTCACACTCCTTATAGAGAGTTGTCGACGACGTACGTTTTACACTCTAGGTCATGGCTCAAATAATGATGAAAGGATATATTGAAATTTGATCGTGGTCTAAACAAAGCACTTGAGATAAAGGTATAATTATGATAAAAGTACCAGCCAATGAGCAATCGAGTGCACAACACTCTGTGTTAGGTGAATGTTTCACTTGACATAGAGTGTAAAGCGTACGTCGTCGATAACTATATATAAGGAGTGTGACGCTCCCAAGAGAACTAACTATAGAAAGATCGACAGACGACGGATTCTGCCCGGCTGATGAGTCTGTAAGGACGAAACACGTGTCTTGGGCTGTACAAGAGCCCTTACCAGACCACATGACATGTTGGCTCAAATAATGATGAAAGGATATATTGAAATTTGAGCGTAGTCTAAACAAAGCACTCGAGATAAAGGTATATTTATCGCCGACTGTACGATACGTTTCAGTCATTGTGACGAACAGCATAGCTCCATAACAAACATAGGATAGAAAACGCTGAATAATGGATAAAATTTGCATTCCTGTATCATATTTTCTTGCCGAAGTGAATCTCGAAATAGTGATTTTTCACAACATTAGAGCAAAAATCAATTTTGAAATAGCGATGATTTCAATACCAAAAGTGACCGAAGGAAGGGCTCAAATATACAGGGACTGAATCTTTCAATTTTGGAAAAGAAAAGAGTCGAACCATATTGTAGCAAAAATTTTTGGCAGAACTGACACAGTCCAACTACTGGGCAATGCTTATGCAGCCTCATTGAAAATTTCGTCATAAAATCCGTCCGATGCTACAATCGACTTAGTACGCGATGAAGAAAACCGTATTCTACAAAGGAAGAAAATCCATGTGCCGTATTATGACTCTCTTGGATGAATCAACTATTTGCTATAATTGGAAAATTCGAAACGCACGATCGAAATAGTCTTTTTGCAAACATTTGAATCGCGCTGCATAAATTAGTTTTGTTGTAGAAAAAATTTGCATTTAGAGTTGTCCAGAATATACCAGACCGATTGGAGCTTTTTCAGATATACCAACAAAGGTTTTTACAGAGGAAGAATTTACAGAAGTTTTTGCAGAAATTCTACAGAAAGAAAACTACAGAAAAGAAACCAGAAATAAAATCAGCGAGCTTTGGCACCTACCTGTGAAACTATTAAGATTACCGTACGCTGAACATAAGTTGGGCCCAGTATCGTTTCATTCTATTTCGTGCTAAGGATGGGTCTTATAAAGGAGACTTTTCACTCGACCCTTTTCAGTTTTCAATTACCAGGAAAGACAAAAGAGACAAACCAAAGAAAGCCACCTGTATCACTTCTTTGGAAGTTCGAATTCAATCAGCCACGCTGATGTCAACATTCTTAAAGCGTGAAGCAGTGAATCAAATTCGTTCTTTCGAAAGCGAATAATTGGCGACATACTTTCGAAGGGAGATGGGTACATGATCAGTGGTAGACCAGGCGTGTTGCTAGTTGATGTAAGTCTACGTTATTGCTTTTAATCCATTTTCGATATTTCTGCAACGAGCGCTTCCAGAACGCCGTACAATTGAGAGGTTAATAAAATCCGTAAGAAAGTTTCAAATCTTTAAGAGCTCTGGCATGTTATGTCTAATGGGCAGACGTACCTTTTGGCAATCTAGCCCGTCTCACCAATGTCACTTGCCCTACGGCTCACCTCTACTACTGAAAACAGCGGCGCCACAGATGTATCAGTGTAGACAAAGTGAAAATTATCACTTGATCTTGCGGTCTCAAATGATTTTTAGTAAATGGCTTACAGCTGTCAAGAAAGCATGTAGAAAGCATATAAGAAGGCTTTTCAATCCACTATGTTTGAGACTTCACCAAAAATCCATTTTAATCTTATAGAATATTTCAAGCCTTTCAGAGGTTTGCTATAAGTCAAACGTACGTCTGCCCACAGACACGTCATATCGGATCCTTGAAAGACATATAATATTCTAACAGACTTGACTGACTCTATCTCTGAGATCTCAAAATTACTCGACTGGAGGGTATTGATGAATGAGGTGAGGTCAATTTTGGATTCGAGTAAAGATTTTAAAACAATCTGATCTGAGAAGCATGTGCAGGAGTTTCTTCCAAGGGAGGAAGTACGTCAAAATATGCGCTTCAGAGTAAAGTCGTAGGTTGTGATCACATTTGGCAGGAAATAAGCGTTCAAGAAAGCTGAAACTTTTAGGAAAGACTACCAATCAACACCAAGAGAATTGAGGATGTCTGCTAGAAATCAGCCGGCAAACGGTATAGAGAACGTATGCTGTATTTTCCAATTTATCTATAAAACTTAACATAAAGAGTCACTATCGCAACCTAAGGAACAATAGTGGACAATGGAATAAATCTCCCATAGTTATAGTGTGCTCAAAATTACTGCAAAATATACTTTAGAGTCAATCAAACTGAAGTAGCTAAAGGGAGCTATTTATAACTGCCAAGCAATTAATACATCATGCTGATTCATGATTAAACTTGTTTATATTCTACTATCAGTTCAGTTGTGTAGAGTGAATTCACTACAACGCATGCCCGCTCGTTCCGTTTCGCCACTGGGTTCTCACGTTAAATATTGTAAATAATATGTAATAAAACTACATCAGATTCCAAGTTTAGCCAACCTGAATTTCGGGAAGGATTTGCTTTATGTCATCACTGAGGATTACAACCTAGTGTTAAATTCATCACGACACCAACATCCATACATAGTTGGTCCTATCTCGATGAAAAAATTATGATTCCACGAAAACACCACTGAAATGAACTCGTTTCTCAGTATTAGAGGATGAAGCTCTTGGCATTTCTCAATCCCTAAGGGATGCTCCATGCGTTCGTCTTCAGTTTTAGCTTCATTAAGGCGATTAAATGCATATCTAGCCTTTACACTGATGTGCGGTAGCTTATAGCTATATCAAGTAAGTGCTGCTATCCTCCCAGACAAGTCTGCTAGAGATGGATGGAAAGCTTGATAAGCCATGAACGCGAGATCGAACAGTTTACCACGTGCGTGACAAAGAGTGCCTTTAACCACTGCTCCAATACGCTGTTCCATCGTCAACTATTTGCATATGATGAAATACGTTCGTTCAATCGTTAAGAATATGTTTAAGTAAACAACATTTGTTTTACGTTTCAAACCATTCGATAATATAACATTATCTCTAGT
Source organism: Parelaphostrongylus tenuis (assembly GCA_019055375.1). Taxonomy (NCBI): domain Eukaryota; kingdom Metazoa; phylum Nematoda; class Chromadorea; order Rhabditida; family Metastrongylidae; genus Parelaphostrongylus; species Parelaphostrongylus tenuis. The sequence goes on from JAHQIW010002741.1 coordinate 81,021, forward strand.
TCATCATCCTTTGTTATTATGGATCCTCTGAAACAAGTCAGACTTAAACGTCAACTTTCTATTAGTGTAAATCTTCTGGTTCCATGCCTCATGGAGGCTGCAAAGATATCAAGATAGATGTCAAGGCGAATGGGCTTTAAACGTGAATTAAATGTGACCATGTGCATACGCTATGATATAACTGAATTCAAGGCTCTCTACAGAACTAAATTCATTTATACCTCCTGTGTGCTTCTGATAAAGCTGATTTTCCCTTTGTGAAGCGTTCACGTCTATGAAGACTGCAATGCCTCAAAGTTTTTGCCAGTCGAGTAAGTAGTGTGAACGCACTAAGCGATTGCTTCAGAAAATCAAGGAGCTACACTTAGTCTGGGAAAACCCGTGAACATAACCAGAAAACCTCATGATTAGCGATTATGAAGAACGCGATATAAGCAGTGGAAAAGCTTTAGTGATTTCCGAGCGAATACATCGTGCTGGGCAGTTATATAGCGTAAGGATTACTAACAATGATTTTATCTATATCTGCTTCAGTCACTAAGCGCTAGACGATCTCAATGCTTTTCGGTCAATGCTTATTCTCGGATTTTGAATGCACTGTTTTTGCCATTGTAAGCAAGAAACAAATTTCAACGAGTTACTACTTATGACAAAATCTTCGATGATAGATTAAAAAGTTAGAACACGGTTATTGGACTAACAAATTCAAAAAGATAAATTGAAACGCCCAGATATTAAATGGACAACTCCTTGATGTCCTGAAGAGTCTATGTTTAGCTTGAGAAGCTTCTCAAAGAAGTGATGCTTTTGCTCCAGAATTTATTTCTAATTTCTAACCGTATTTTTCTGAAACAACCGGAGCTACCTAGTAAACCCCCAACTTGCCGGTGCAGTGTATTTTACAGGCTACATTATTATGCTGCGGAGGATGCCAAGGATACTGTACGAAGTATCATCAGTTTAGCAAGCAGACCCCGAGGATTTTGCTCCATGGGTGAGATACAGATCGCGCCCAGGTCATATAATGTTGGCTGGTAATTCAGCCTGCACCGTGTCTCGAAATTCACCGTCTATGAAGAATCGCGTAACACCGTTGAAAAAATACATTTCTATCGATGAGCTTTGAAAGTCACACGAACATCAAGTAGGAATCAGCCACACAAAGCTTTACATGGTCTAATAATGTATCCAACTCAGTCGAAAAAACAAGCTGAAATACGCTTGCTCGCAAACCCTACATGACAAACACTCCTCTTTGCTATATTTGAAATTTTAAAAAGGCTCGTAATCCCATGAAGAGCTTTGGGCACATATGCAGTGGAGGCCTGTGCAAAGACAGCGCCTACAATTTCATGATCTCCACTATATCTTCCTATTCTATATGTGATTATTAGAGTTCCATGCACGCAATTGATTTTCAGCTCCAACTATGTGCTTTCTAAGAAAATTGAGTGGTATGTAAAATAGTCAACACAAGGCGGTGTTGTATCCGTTTTTCGCCCATAGCGAGAGCGCATGCTATATTCGTAGCTGTCAGCATTGCTCAAATAGGCACAGATCCACATTGAAGTGACAGATTAATTGGGTTCAATGCGAATACGTGCATAGCTGAGTAGATTCATTAAGAGTTGCTCGCTCACAGCTGTGAAAAGATATATCAAAGAAGAGGTAGCAGAGCGGTGGCATCGCTGGTGTTGTGGGTGGCACATATCTCGCATATAGGTGAGCTGTGGGTTCAACTTCCCTGATAAACAGCATTCAAAAAAGAATTTTATTACGAATATGCGCGCTCTTTTACAAATTGAGTGCTTACACTTTCCGCATACGAACTCAGAATATCTACCCGGCTATGCGTTCCCACACGCTCTAGAAGAAATTAGGTATTGTGAACGTGAACTCGAGTAATCGCCAGATATCAAGGAAAATTATGCATAATTGAGTTATACACAATTGATTACAAACTAGCTGACGCTTTGGATTTTTCAGAGGCTTAGGTTCCTGGTAACCATTTTGCGAGGGCAGCTCCTTTCATTCATGAGCTTATAACTATGCTCATTTTGTTGGAAATAAAATGCAAGTTACTAAGCTTCATACTGAAATGATTGTTTGAAAGCTTAATCTTCTCTACAATACGTTAAAAGACTACGGTCAGTAGAATTAGGCAATCGCTGTCTACCGCCGATAGTTAACAAATTTCTCATTATGCTGTCCTCTCGTGCCGACAGTGTTCGCTGTATGGAAAAAGTCTATCACGAATGCTTTTTTCCTAGTAATGTGAGAAGAGAGGTATTGGGTAAGTATGTCATGTTGCTTCACTTCCGCTATAGCAGTGTGATGTAGTCGTCCTTGCATAGATTGGTGCGACTGTGTAGCAGCAAAAATCAGCCTTTTTTCGGCACTTCCCGGAAAAATTTACATACTCCGACTGTTGTTCTTCCACCGGTTTTAAGGCATTCTTCCTACTTTTTGTGTTGAAGGTAAATGAAAGGTTCATCTCCAGCGGTTCAAGGCATTCTTTTAACTTTTTGTGTAGAGAAGGAATTGAAAGATTCTTCAGATATCTATATGGATTATCGGGAACCGAATACGGGAAACTTAAGCTCAGGTATGCAAGCAAATTTTACTCCTGGTGCCCCGTGGCAGTCGCGCTACCAACCCCTTCATTTCTGCGCATTATATCCAATGCAACCTGATGTTGAAAAGTTTACACTCCATTTGAAATCCATAAACGTCTGAATCGAGAACCCGTAAATATTCGCTGGCTCTTCTTGTTGCATAGGAATTTAGCAAATAGCCTGAATTGCAAACCCACTCGACACGTTTGTAATATGAGCACTATTGGCGAAAAAGTTGTGTTTTCCTTGCAAAACAGATAGTAACTAATCGCGTTGATTCAGATCAATAAAGCTTATTCCTATTTGAGATATGAAACCATCTTAAGAGTGACGTTTATAACGGAAGAAACTAAAACCAGCACGTGCCTTTCTTTGAGCCGAACGAAAATAATTTACCATGCACTAGCAAACCACGGGTTTTTAACAACCTCAAGTATACGAAAGGTTCATTGAGGAAAGACAACAAACTTTGTTAGAGAGAAGGTTGACTCACAGTGTCAATATGCAATCTGTGTCCTATGTGACCTGCCATAAATCAAGAAAATAGCAATTTGCAATGCAAACATATCCTAGCTCAAAGAAATATAAGTAAAATTATTAATTATGCATAACTGAGTTATACACAATTGGTCACGAACTAGCTGAAGCTTCGGATTTTTCAGAGGCTTTAGGTTAGTGGTAACCAATTTGCGGGGGAAGCTCAATGCAAGTTACTAAGCTTCATACTGAAATGATTGTTTGGAAGCCTAATCTTCTCTACAGTGCGTTAAAAGACTACGGTCAGTAAAATTAGGCAATCGCTGTTTACCGCCGATAGTTAACAAATTTCTCATTATGCTGTCTTCTCGTGCCGACAATGTTGGCTGTTTAGAAAAAGGCTTTCACGAATGCTTTTTCTTAGTATTGTGAGAAGAGAGGTATTGGGTAAGTATGTCATGTTGCTTCACTTTCGCTATAGCAGTGTGATGTAGTCGTCTTTGCATAGATTGGTGCGACTGTGTAACAGCAAAAATCAGCCTTTTTTCGGCACTTCCCGGAAAATTTACATACTCCGACCGTTGTTCTTCCAACGGTTCAAGGCATTCTTCTAATTTTTTGTGCAGAGTATGAAATGAAAGATTCTTCAGCATATCTATGTGAATTATCGGAAACCGAATACGGGAAGCTTAAGCTCAGATATACAAGTAAATTTTACTCCTAGTGCCCGTGGCAGTCCCCGCTACCAAAATCCTCATTTCTGTGCAATATATCCAGTGTCATCTACATGTTAAAAAGCTTGCACTCCATTGGAAAAACCATAAACGTCTGAATCGAGAACCCGTAAATATTCTCTGGCTCTTCTTGTTGCACAGGAACAGCGAATGGTCTGATTTGCAAACCCACTCGACACGTTTGTAGTATGAGCACTACTGGCGAAAAAGTTGTGTTTTCCTTGCAAAACAGATAGTATCTGATCGCTTTGACTCAGATCAACAGAGCTCATTCCGAATTGAGATATGACACTATCTGAAGTGTGACGTTTATGATGGAAGAGACTAAAACCAGCCGGTGTCTCTCTTTTAGCCGAAAGAAAACAATTTTCCAAGCGCTAGCAAACCACGGGTTTCAACTGCCTCAAGTACATCAAAAGTTCTTTGAGGGAAGACAACAAACTTTGTTAAAGAGAAGGTTGGCTCACAATGTCAAGATGCAATCTGTGCCCTATGTGACCTGTCATAAATTATGAAAAACAGCGATTTGCAGTGCAAACATATTCTAGCTTAAAGAAAGTATGAGTAAGCAAAATTAGATTTTGGAACGCACTTTCCATTCTTCAAAAAGTACACAATGTTAATAACTGTCGACTGCAATCCGCCCATCTATCATTATACGGCTAAAATCTGAGTAGTTATTTCATAATGTGATCGTGTGATAGAGTGTGCATTTTGGCACTATACATAATCACTAGAATGGAAGGCCGTTTACGGCATTGTTTTAAGAGAGATTAAATCTTTCTAGCCAGTCTCGCACTGAATATCACCTTCGTCACTCCCATTATAGCATAGGTGTCGGAAGCTGGTCTGAATTCCTACTCCAACCCGAATAATAAGTAATTGCTATGAAAGATATAATAATGTATTAATTGTGTCTATATATCATAATGTTTATTGTGGCATTGGAATTATCAATGAGAAGGTTTTGACAGCATTCAGTCATACATTCCATGTAAGCAATCACAAGCAGTTTCGTTGCGATAGGATGGAGCATTATCACATTGTGCCCGATTAGAACTGTTTCTCACGGTGATATACATGGTCTACGCTTAGTCGTCTCTATAAGAGCGTTTTCTGATTCTTTCTGATTATATGTGCGTAATAGAAAAACCGATCTCATTCGCCAAAACGGAACTTTTCATAGAAGTTTTAGTAATCACTCGCAAGTTGAGACATCAGAACCTCATGTCGTCCGTTTCCAGAGCACTCATTTATAGCGCTGTAACATTTGAAATAAAATCATGTTCCATGTAGCCACGTGTTTTTTTTTCTCTTATCTCGCTTATTCTCGCAAACAACACTCCTTCCTTAGAGTGCCAATACTCAAACTATGGCACAACCATCAAAGAAATCAAAATTATGTTTGCTTTTCCAGAATCTTATTTGAACCTTTGATTTCCTAATCCGGCCCCACGTCGCCTGTTTTTTGAAACACGTTTTTATAACGCTGCAATATTCAAAGAAAATCATATTGAAAAAATCACATGTTTTGACTTATGATATCGCTTCACAACCTTCAATAAACTCGAAAATGTGCTTGATTTCTGTGAAGCTCTTTTGATCTTTGAGTGTCCTTTGGTATTTTGATTTGTGTCTCAAACCTCGCCAAACAGAGCTCTTTCTTTAGGACTTCATAAATCGCCTGATAGCGAAATGTTTATTGGTATTTGCGATGTGCCTATTTCCTAGAAATACGGATTAGCATGGAAAGTAAGATTAAGTCTTACATTTCTAGCAGCATTGTTTACCGGCTATATGACAAGCCGAGGGCCGTGGCAATGGGCGTGGTAATAGTGAGAAGAGGCGGAACCATCGCTATGTTGTTACTGATTAGGAATTTTCCCTCCGCAATGCAAGAAACTCCCGCTTAAACGATTGACTAAGATGCTACGAAAATTCCTCTACACATTGATATGCTTTCCAGCTTCCAGCGAATCATACGTGCCATAAAAATGAAAGCGAAAGGCGAGTATAAAACATATAATTATCTGAATGCTGCAGCGTTATGAAGCGGTGTTTTGGAAAACCGTCGAAATGGAGCTGTAAGCTCATGTCTCCACTTTCAAATGATCACTAACACTCCTATGAAAATCTTCTCCACAAAGAATAGGATCGGTTTTCATTTGTTTCCTCTCAATCAGAAAGAACCAAGTTGAAACAGCCATCCAATATTTGGTCCTACCAATCCTACACATTTGGTGAAATTCCGAAATAAAACCCATTCTAGGTGGAGTAATATAGAAATCGACACACTTCTTCGGCCAGAATCTCTTGTAGCTGCTCTGTCGTGATGAAGCATGTGTACTCTTCAACGGAGAATCTGGAAAAGTTAAGAAATTTTTCGTACTTACATCATTAGAAAGACCACCAGCATTTATTAAGATCACTTCATCACTTTATTTGACCCGTATGGCAGTTTTTTTATTATGTGGATCAGTCCCTTCGTACTTTGAGCATTTGATTCGTCTTTTCGCGTTCATCACTTGATTGATAGTTTCGTCTTCTTCATGATCGTCGTAGACGTCTTGCAATCTCGCGGACAACTGAGTCAGAATGTTTCTTGGAGCTTTCGTTATTGAATGGCGGAGAGTGCTGTGAGGCGTGTGGGGACCAACTCAACGCCGAGCCTCTGCCACCTTGCTATTGGCTCACGCTCGAATAGAGCAAGGTCGACCAATGGGTTCCGTCTAATCGAATGGTTGCGCCTGATATATTGACTCACATATCGCGTGTACGGTGTTAGGCAGAATCAGCGCTTTCGGCGTCGTACCGTGTCAGAAAAATTTGTTGAAGGATAAATGAGAGACAACCTTTCTGTATACTATACGAAGGTTGAAACTCATCGCTATTTATTTTTTACAAAAGAAAAAAATACGTTTTGAAGCCCGGTGATGTTGGAGCTGAAGGATGCCGCTTTCGTGCTAACAAGGATAGGAACTCGTAATGTATGGTCCATCGAACAGCTGTAATACTCCATTCCTGCAGTAGCATGAAAAATATTCTGACGGAATTTTCCGGTGAATGGAAGTAAAGCATTTCGGGTAGTAACTCCTTTATTAAATACACTTTGTATAATACAAAATCGTAGGAGTTCATCTTTATTAACAATCGAATCATGCAATTAGACCCGTCTTCAAGTGCATCACTCATGAAGACAAATGACGAAAAGCTTAAATGAACTCACACGAGCAAACGAAAGGCTGTCATGACCACACCATTATCACACAATCAGTCATCACCATATACTACGTCAGAGAAAAAAAATTATGCAGTGTAAGAGCAGTGATGCTTTCTAGAACTCTACTTCGCTCATCACAAATAAATAACACACTTATTGAGCGACACTGCCATTGTAAAACCCCACTGAATCCATAATAAATCATGGAAGAGACATCAAATAGCAATGCATAATTCAAACAGAACAATTTCGTGCAAGCGAGTCGAGAAAGCGCCAACGTTAAATCTCGACGTGACGGAGCGTTGAGACACAGACAAAAGGGCTTGTGGGTGTCGATCAGTAACAACCAAACTATTGAGAGTGGAACACACCTCTCTTCTCTTGATCCAATCACGGGCTGAACTCGAACAACAACTCGAAAAAGAGACAAGAACATTTGAAACAGAAAAGAGAAAGAAGATTAAATAATTCTAACACATGTACAGTCACATAGAAACATTAACAATCGGCAAGAATCTTGAGATCTATACAGTAAGTATAAACACTTTCTATTGATCATTCGCCAAACCAGTCCTATTTTGGGGGGAACGGTTGATATACCAGGTTGCTGCACAGCCAAAACCACCTCTGTCATCTTGACAGCCTTTTGGTAGACCGCCAGAGCCAGACACCAGGGCCTTGACGTACTGTAGACGATAGTCGCGCCCAGGAATCATCATATAGAGGATATTTTCCAAAGTCTTCTAACTATAATTTCGCAATTTGAGTAGTACTATGGTGCGCTAAGATTGCTTCATTTGGATGAGTTTTTATGCTGTACATGTTGGAAATTTAAACTAGAAATCGATCAATTGCAAACGATTCACACTTTGGAACCATGCATGCTTCGTGTGGGTCGAAAGAGACCTGTAATCGTTAACTCAATGACGCTCGTATAACCAACACTGTGTCAGTATTTCATAAGGTATTTTCAATTCTAAGTGGGCGAAACTGTCATTTAGATCTTATGGTTTTTAAACCTTTGGAAAAATCCGAAGGCGTTAATCAATCTATGAGGTATACGCCATGCATGCCAATTTTAGGCGCTGTTTGAGGTAATTGGATGCATATCTGGCCAGTACAACGATTTGCAGTGGCCTACCGCTGTGTCGAGTCAGTGCTGTTTGTGCGACCAAACAAACCTGGTAACAGTCTGCCAACCCTAGAAGGATGGATGGTTTGGTGAGATATGAGAACGAGATTGAACCATCACTCTTGGGTGCGGCGCAGAGCACTTCTAACCAGTGCGCCACGTGAGCTGCTTACACTGTGATGGCGTTCGAAAAATACTATGCATGGAAAACTACACTGATGAACTGAATGTGTGGGAATAAATGCATGCTGATCCCGCACAGTTTGATCAACGGACGTGAAATAAACTCGAGAATAAATTTGTACAAGGCTAAACCTCCAAATTTGCTGTTGCCGCTACCAAGATTGCCACGATAACCATCATTCCGTGAGCCACAACGAGTCGTTTCGCTGGCAGAAGTCCCTAGCCCATCCGGCAACTCCTAAAAAAGATACGTACGCTCATGGTGCATAGTGACGAATAGCCATCCATTGCTCACTCGATTAGCGTTGATCATCAAGCTCATCAGATCTCGCAATACTCCTATCCATTTCATTGGAAAACGACGTTGCAGGCCTTATAACACTAAATTTTCCAATACACAGTATAAAAGTAATGAATTTATACCAATATTTCCACCACGTGCGAAAAAATACATTGGTGAAATGATTAAGTACTTTATATTCACATAATAGAATACTTAGACGGTAACGATGATTCTAAATTGAATTTCCGCTAAGCACGCATAAGACACAGGCGTATAACGCAGTACGTTTCGAAGTAGAAGTTATCATCCTTCCGTACAGGAACAGAAAACGTCGCAGCGTAAGATTCTGGAAGCGTTTTGTATAATACCGCCAATCCAACCACAAATGACAGGAATAAATGCTCCTCAATCACAATCACGATGTATGAGAGAGTATATATCGAAATTTCTAGCATTTGTACTGCATTTTCTACAGTGTTATGATCATTGATATATCCCTAAGAAAATTGACTGATGAACAAAAACATGGCCTCAGGCGTGAATCGAATCCGCGTTTTATCCTATCCGGTGTCGCGTGCTCCACCACTACACCACCGAGTCACATTTGCGCCATCACTCATTCTTCAACACCCCAATGTTAGCTATCAGCCAGTAACGTTTAACAGATTTGGTCGGGTATGCGATTTCGCTTTATAAACCCAGCTGAGTTGATAGCCATTGTAATAACTAATACTCAAAATCTCTAGTATTTATACGGCATTTTTCGCAGTGTTATGATCATTCATATATTCCTGTGACTCGGTGGCGTAGTTGTAGAGCACGCGTCTTCCTTTAGGATGAAACGCGGGTTCGATTCCCGCTTGAGGCCGTGTTTTCGCTCACCACTCATTTCTCTTGGGAATATATGAGTAATCATAACACTGCGAAAAATGCAGCGTAAATACAAGAAATTTCGAGTAATAATCAATAGAATGGCTATCAGGTTAATGGGTTCATAAATCGAAATCGCATACTCGATCAAACTCTTAGAGGTTAGTGGCTGATAGCTCACATAGAGATGGTGAAGAAGAAGCGATGGCCGCAAATGTGCCTCGGTGGTGTAGTGGAGGACCACGCGTCTCGCGACAGGGACGAAACGGGGGTTCGATTCCCGTCTCTCCATGACGCTTCGCAGCAGTTACCTTTGTGTTTTTTTTTTCCTTTTCAGTTCAGTGGACACCATATCTTGCAATATCTCATGTCGTAACACTATAACACAGGCGATTTATCATTCAAATTACTTATTCAATATCAAAAAGTATAGAATTCTCAACAGCTGGGCGTTTTTTTTTTGCTATGATAATTACGTGTATGGAAGAACCTTCAATATTAATCGACACCAGAAGGCCCATTGTTAAGCGCCGTGGTAGGGATCAAATCAGCAACCTTCCTCCCGATGGCCAGCATCATAACTACCCTACATAACGGACTGCTCGCCATCCGCTCGCAGCGGCGAGGCGAAGTTAGCGTCGTGAATCTGTTGCACACAAAGGGTTAATAATGGATCCATACAATTGGATAAGTAGTGGATATACTTGTACGCTCAACGAAATGTACTTTGCACATCGGTGTGTCATATCTGATGGCACTGATACTTTTGTGTATGCAGGGTCAAGGTGAGATAGACGCTCAACTGATTGAGTTTGATTTGTTACGTGATTAAGGAGGGGGATAGCCCGCAGAGATCTATATCTCATACACTTCCATGCTGATACACAACTTTTCAGTCGAAGTAATCTTGGTCTTAGCGTGGTTCTTGATAAGTTTACTTTCTTGCCCGACGGAAGAACTGCCTAGAATCACATTTCATGCGGATGCCGAACATATCTTCGTGAACCCATGGTATTTCCTTCATTAAAACTATTATCTGGTACCTTTCGTTCCGAGTGTTTTCCTAGGACCAGAGCTCAATTTCGTTATGCCATAAAATCATTTTTGAGTCACGCATGTCATGTGGCCTATTAAGATGGGCTGACTTATAGAGCGCGATACACGTGTTCCGATCTTGCGGTCTCTTCAGTAGGGCATTTACCCTTTCCTGTCTCTTGCCAATCCTCTGTGACCTGCGTGGCTCAAAAATGATCTTTGGCATATTGAAATTTGAGCGGTGGTCTTAAGAAAACACTCGGAACGAAAGATATGATATATTGAATATAATGACCAACAGCAATCGAGTGTACATCACTGTTTGTTCAGTGGTAATTTTACTCGATTTGCAGTGTAAAATGTTCGCCGTCGCTAACGCTTAGTGTGGGGACTGGAGCACCCTCAGAGAATTGGCAAATACGAGAAAGGGTAACTGCCCGACTGACGAGACTGCAAAGTCGAAACACGTGTATCGGGCTCTTTAAGTTAGCCTATCTTAACAGACTACATGACATGCGTGGCTCAAAAATGATTTTATGGCATATTACCTGATGGTTGGTATTTCTAAGCCATGCATGTAGTTTGTTATAGACGCTTATACAGTGATGTACACGTGTTTCAGCCTTGCACAGCCTCAACAGTAGCACAGTGCTTTTCGACTTAGCCAGTCGTTTTGGTGGGAGCTCAGCCCCTTTACATAGAGAAGACGCAGACGTACTATTTACACGCTCCATTGATTAAAAGTATTACAGAATTGACGGTATTGTACATTTGCTTGCTCTTAGCTGGTGTCGTCAAACATATCATACCTTTCTATAACTAACGTGTAAAATAACCATCAGGCAAAATAAAATTTGTGTTTGGTTCAAAGGAACACTTGAAACGCAAACTATTACCATCTCTAGGTACTATGACATATCACCTCCCCGCGCCAAGTGTTTCGATTAAATTGAAAACTGATAAATAGTTTTTGTCATTGTTTAAGAATAAGATGAAGGAGAAAAGTCGTGTGTAGATATCACAAGCCAAAGTAAGCCGTTTCTCTCCAAGCTTCGCAGATTAAAGAGCAAGACTACAACTAACGATTGCCAAACTACTTGATAGCGTGTCAGCCTCTTCTGAGCTCTTCAGTTGAAATGCGGATCGTATTTTCGCTATTACTAGCAAAGTGCCTGAGAACAGAATGAAGAATTGCAGCTATTTTCGTTGCTACATGTCTAACGTATCTGGTAGATAGCCAGTCGTAGGAAGACCCACACAATCAACAAGCAGGAAAAAAACATTAAAATATTCGAAAAGAACTGGTGTTCGGAAGTACAGCCATGTCTAGCAGACATGTTTCGCTAGCAGCGCCGAATATGGAACAAAGGAATGTCGGACTATAACGTTATGGCGCCGTGAAACGTAATTTAGTCTTCTTTCTGACGTTCAACTCTGGTAGAGAACATAAGCAGACACAGCCCCATAAGAAACTGCGCTAAGGAATTCGAGCAAAAAAAGCAGAATTCCTCAATCAGTAACTGGTGTCGCCGAATTCTACTGAAATGTTCGTTGACATTTATTCTGAGTTAATTTATTAGAAAAAGAGGGTTCTTTTCCGTTAGACGGCATGGGAAGAAGAAATGACCCCTTTCGCTGAACAACAACTTTTCATATGCTCGTTAAAGGTTATGCAAAAGCTTCAATCTCTGGCTAGAGTAGCACGTTGCCATATTTTGAAAGAGTCTTTCTATAGCGCTGTAGCATCCAAAGCAATTATGTTCCACACCCACAGCGTGCCTTCATTTTTATGACGAGTATTATTCGCTGCAAGCACGAAAAGCAAATGAACACGTAGAGAAATCTCGTATAAGTCATCCGTTTTGCCTGGAGTTTTTGTTTCCAAAGGAAAAATTTCTAATAGAATAACAACCTGCACCCCACATGTCTGAAGAGCCAGGCCATCAATCGCGCCCCGTCTCCAGCCCGTAGATCAATCAGTAAACAAACTCGTCGAATATGTGAAACTTGATCTTACTTTGGCTGCTACATTGCAGTGAAACGGTCTTTCCTAAAAATAAGCATGGCGTTGAAATAATTGAAATTTACGCTAGCGATTGATTACTAATAGTCTAAAAAGTGAGCTTTGTCCGGCGAGGTGTAAAACACAAATACTTTCTTCCTCCTACAGCGCTATAAAAGAGCTTTCATAAAAAACAGGCACATTTTTGAGCTTTTCGAGACTTTTACTGTCGAAAACGTAGTGGCAGTCTAAGGAAGGATTTTTGTCCAGCAAAATTTAAGCGCGATAAAACGATAAACGTGTGGTGCATGTGAAACATAGGTTTATTCTGAATGCTACAGCGCTATAAAAAGACTTTTCCAAGAACGGACACGTTCTATTCAACGCTTTAAGCTTTTAAATAATTACTAACACTCTGATTGAAAGCTCTTTTATAGCAAAATAGATTGGATTTTCATCCCGTGCTGTCTAACGGAAAAGTACCGGAAAAATATGGCTTATAGGCGTCTGTAGGTCTAGTGGTCGAGTAATCCCATAAAAGAGTGAGTAATTGATATATAATTATGGTTATGAAAATGTGTAATATACTTGCTGAGAATAAAAATACAACACGAAGGACGAACTGTGCGGAAGCCTAAGAGCAGTGTGACGATTAATAAACGAGTGAATACAAAGCTCTATATAATCTGTAAAGCATAATCATGTCTTGTAGCCGCCGGAAGTGAGTATTGTTCAAAAAATTAGTTTTTTTTATTTCCAACATGTGCGAACAGGTTCAAATTTTTTACATCATCATAAGAACCCAAAGTAAAACTTACCCTGAGAAATTCTGAGCTTTTCCGAAGATAAATCGTTCATCAATCGACCGAAACCAATTAATAAGAAGAGAAAAAGCACCATTATAAGACAGATAAGTGATATCGATGCACCTATAAGTACTTTCATACAATGTGAAAAAATAAACAATTTGTGAGGGTCACGTAAAGCATCTTTGTTGGAAGAACAATAGGTTCAAATTTTCCCTTCGACATTAGGTACCTGTGGTATTATGCAGCGGTTAGACGCACACAGCAATACACATAAGATTCTCGGTTCAATTCATGTTCTGCGTTGATTAATCCCTGCCCCTTTACCTAAACAACTTCAGAAGATTCGTACAAATGTATGAGAAAAATTACTGATAAAACATTGGCGCCCATAACTCGTGGACTCGCCAAATGCGCACCAATCACAGTGCGATGCATACCTCATTTCCAGCTATGGGCAACAGCGATCTCCCCATCTTCTGCACCTGACAAAAAACATGACCGACTGGTTATTTAAAGAGATCTTTTCCGTTACCAGGTAGAGATTTTTTCGGAAAATTCAATGATGCACTGTTTCCAATCAGGCTTCTTACGGCGGTGTAGCATCATAACAAAATTATATTTCGCACGCATCGCGCTTATCGCACTTTTATCTTGCAAAACAGAGCTCTTTCTTTAGACTAATAATAACCAATCGACAGCTTAATTTTCTTCAATTCCACACTTGTTCCCTGAAAAGACCATTGAACTGCGCTGTAGCGGAGTAAATGAGATTCAGTATCAAACGCGCCGTGCATGCGTAATTTTTTGATTTTCTTACTAAGATCAGGATTCTTCTCTGGCTCGAAAAAGATCTAGGACTCTGACTCTTCAAGATCTCCTCTATACGCTCATATGCTTTTCGTGATTGGGCTTAGTAGCGGGTTCATTTGGCAATGTATAATGAAAATGAAAATCTCAAGCACTAGGACAGTAAAACAAGGTTCCTTCTACAAATTTAAAATGAAAACCTGAGAATCTCTGCAAAGTAGGACGCGTTTAATAGACAACTTTACTTTTTCTGCTCTAGCGCTGTAGAAACGCCATTTCAAAGAACCAAACAGACTCATAAAATCTCCGAGATTTATGCTATCAAATGACTACTAGTAGTCAAGGGAGGAGTCATGTTCCGCAAGTAATACGTTGACGCACGACAGTGCACAGCGCGTGTTAAATAATAGAAGAAGGCTGCTTTAAAAAGTATGCATATTTTTGAACACTCCGAAATCTACGCTGTCAATGGCTACTATTAATTCTAGAGAAAAACTTTGTTCAGCGAAATGTAAACGCGATAATAATAAAAGAGGGCGACGCGTGTGAAACATAATTTTTTTTGTATGCTACAGTGCAGTAAGAGACTTTTCTAGAAAAATAACTTGAAATTCTACAAGATTTAAGCATTCGAATGATTACAATAATAGTTTAGAAGGAAGTTAAGTCTAGCAAATATTTCTCCTCCAAAAATCTCTGCCCGACAACGGAAAAGATTCGTTCAGAGAATAATTGATGGCTTTGGCAATTGCATGTCACCGTTCTTATCAAAACCTTTAACCAATTAATTTGCAATTAATTATACTACTTGTACTAAAGATTTTAACACTTCAAAATACTTCTTCACCTCAGCTGCATCCTCAGAACAGAAGTAGAAGTCAGTGCTTTAGCGGTTTTCATTCACGAATCTAGGCATGTGTAAATTTGTTTTGGCTTTTGTGATTACGTAGTACAAAATTCTCGTGAGACATTATTATCTCAACTCGAAAGACCGACTTTCTTGAAACCTTGGCATGTTAATAATATAAACCTTTAAAAATGATAAGAAAAGCTTAGGAAACTAATCTTTATAAACCCATCGACCGGAAAGAAGAACAATCGATTGGGGAAGAAGATACCAACCTCGTGAAGCTCTAAATAAAGATTAGTTTCCTAAGCTTTTCTTATCATTTTCAAAGGTTTATATTATTAACATGCCGAGGTTTCAAGAAAGTCGGTCTTTCGAATTATTATCTCAATTTTCAACAACCTTCCTCTTACTAAGTACTGTATTTGTGTTTCATCAGAAGATGTATTTCATTTGAAAGGAAATGCAAACATTTAATGAACATTTCTGCTCAGCGCACAGTAGCTGCGTAAATATGAAAAACGCGAACGACAAATAATAAGTGTCTGAGCTAACTTTCCTCTGTAAGTCTGATTTTCTTATCGTAATTCCACTTCTTCCATAGGTGCAAGTTGCATTTCAGTGTAGATATGGAGATGCTTAAGATTTGAGAAGATAAAAACTAGGTTTCTATTACCTCGGAGCCCCATCAGATTTGACTTGACGTGCCTTCGCTATTGAGTGGAAAAAAATAGGTCAGTTCGATATAGAAAGATAATAAGGAAGAAAGAAGCAAAACGTTCGATGTTCAGATTCCTTGAGGGAAGCGCCATGCAATGGACTCTATGAGGGATCGCAGAACTGGTGACATGCATACCCATCCTGAACGATCACTTTCAAGGGCTTACTAATGTATCGAATCGGCGTCTGTTTATTTCCCCAAGCAAGTCTGGTATAATTCATCAACCACAGTAAAGGATTTTAGATCAAATTAATGACGCATGTGTATGCAAGTGCAGGTCAGCTCTAATCAATAGGCTCACGTGTTCTTCGATAAAAGCACTTATTATGGAAATGAGCATTGATTCATGGACTTCGTTGATTGTGTTTGTTAGAATAGTTGGAGATTGTTCTAAAATGTGACGGACGAGTGTGTTGCGAGGAAAAAAAACGACATATAATTACTGATTTACGTTTGAGCGGACTCACCAATACAGAAAATCCGCTGGTTTGATCGAAGATTCACATCATAAAGTATTTTATCGAATGTAACATGCACCGTAGATCTAAAAAGAAGTTATTTTACTTCTTATACACAAGTAAATCGTTTTCCATTCCATTCTTTTTTCTGACTCTATAAGGTTAACGAAATCGCCATCACTTTGAACGAGAGGAAGATGCATTTCTTCACCTGCCTCTTACACCTTTTACGCAACTGCCGTCATTGGGTTTTCAATCTTTTAGGTGAAGAATTAGTCAAGGAAAGAAATCAGAAGATTATTCTAATGCGCGGAATATCGTATATCAAGACTGATGACTCTGGAAAGGCGAGGAAGTATAGATTCAGCTACTCACGCTCTCGAGTAAATAAGCTGATTTTGAAATCAAATCTTCTAGATAAAAAGGAAATCTCGTTTTCGGCGATAACTCAGTTAAGGTGCTTTGTTTTTGCCATAAACTGCGGAATACCAAAAAATATCAATGAAGCATAGATGATACTCAGTGAAGAATCATTGAGGTTATGACAAAGGTAGAGCCAAGAATTAAGCAAATGAAAACTCAGACTTACTTATGATAAGTAGGTCCTTATCGAGGGAAACAGATTCGTGAATCCGTTTGGCTAACGCGTTCATTTGACGCCTTATATCAGCACATTCGTTATGACTGGATTTAAACACATACCGGCTCAACTGTCCCCTCCTGTCCTTAGAAAGGAGTCGCGCTCGCTGCAATCATGTGGGCCATTATCTACTTGTATCAGTGTATCAGTGCGCCAAGAGATATTGTAATGGATCAAAGGAAAACTTGAGAACGACATGAATTGTAACGTGGGTTTGACACTCTCGACTCAGCTATCGAATTTATGAATCTTCATACTAAAATATATCTGTCTAATGTTATGTTAGAAACAAAATCATAACAACGTTTTTTTACTGAAATTCGGAGAGAAGAGACAAAGAAATTTGCATCAGAGCAGTCAGTGTAAGGTAAAGATGAGTCGATTCCTGGATAATCAAATAATCACCTTATCCACAAGACCTCAGCAATTATAAGGCTACAAACAACATAAATGAAGTTACAACTTATCCTTTCATGAGGGCTTAAGAGATCAAAAAATTCAAGCTAATGTAACTGTCTCTGGAAACCTTGCCCTTCAGCATAATTCTATCCAGAAGTGAGAAATAATACAGTATTCTACAACGGTCACATCTGCTATTATACGGATTATAAGATGAGCAAGTTTTGTGTTCCAGTGAAAAATGAACCAACCCATCCAGCTCGCCCACAATTGGCCTAATATCATTAAGCCCATCAGATGACATGTCAACGACTTCCTGATGGCCATTGGATACCAACACATATTGTTCTGACGCCATCGGTTACAGCCACAAATATTCCATCTTGAATTTTTGAATATGTACGCCCAAATAAAACTGAAAAAATGACAACGATGACGAAGATACTGAGGTTAACAGTAATTATGCTAATACAAGACCCGAATATTTGATGAATGGCGTATATATGAGCACAACTAACTTCAGAATCCACAAAATTAACATCTCGCTGAATCATAAAACTATCAGTTAAGTGGAAATTTCTCTTGAACGCTCATGATTTTTCATGAGTCATTCAAAAATTCGATCAATCATAGAATAATGAATGAGATGGCTTACATCTTTTTTGCAGTCAATGTGGTCTTAAATGAAATTCACTGTGCACGGATTTGAAATGTGATACAGGGAGAAAGTACAAGCACTGTGATTCGAAAGCCCGTTAGCTACCGTGCTTTAACATCTAATGTTGGTCAGTGAATCAGTGTTCTTATTGAACAAACACGAGGCTCACATTATAGTTTTTATTTACACAAGCCGACGTTTCCGCGGACTTCACCGTCTTCAAAGCATGGAAAGATCAAGGAAAGAAACTACTACGATGTTTACAAAGATTAAAATCAAATTCAAACTCGGAATACAGTAGTTTTTTGAGCTGCTGAGTTGACCTAAAGTAACAGCAAAAATGTATACGGCTAACATCTCGCGTCGGAATGAGATGATTAGAGTAGTTTTTCACGGTCGTGCGTTGTCGAATCGAATCAAATCCTAGTGATGAAGAACATGACTCATACTTCAAACTGTTTTTCCTACTGGAACTACTTGAAGGAAGACGAAAATGTCAAAACGTCAGCGAAAGAAAAGGCTTTGTCACCCCGTGTTAGCTTTATAATCAAAGAAAGCACTACCTCGATAGCTTTCAGAGGCAGTTGTTTTCCACTTAACATGCTGAACACAGCATGACCCATTCTAGACGAGCATCATACAGTAAATCTTCAACTCGGTTCAATTTCGTTCACTAACTCAGAGCTCGTAAGTTTTGAATTTTGTTTATATTTCGATTTGGCTTTGGTTTAGGCTCAGGCTTGGGCTTCGGCTTAGGCTTACGCCTAGGCTTAGGCTTATAATTATGCAAAGTTCAAATCGCAAATCTTATCAAGAGAGGCTCTAGGTTTTTCAAAAATATGCTTGTATCATAACTGGAATAAAAGCTTAGCTCGCTCGCGACAATATGCATCAATTTCAACGCGTGTGGTTCAAAAAGAATAGCTTACATCAAGTTCAAACCACCAATCTCAGCTCATATCGAAATCTGTTATTTAAGTTGGAATAAATTAAAACCAATTTCGTGTAAAGCCTCGCATCCCGAATCCAAAAGCAGCTGTATAATTGATATTTCGTTCAGTTGTATCATTTCATTTCGCTCATTTCGTTGTTTTACAATCGAAATCTATCGCGTTGCAATTGTAGGCCTGCGCGTGAGAGACCACAAATTAATGAATTTGGAAAAATTGCATGCGTTTACATATGTTATAAATACAAGTATATTTATAAACACACAAATATGTAAATATATAAAGTTATGACATGGTAGAACAAAGACTCTTCTTTATTGACTTAAGCGGTCCAACCGGAGCGGTTCTGGAGTATCTAGTCATCGAAAAGCAGCTTCATGGCGAAAATGATTGAAGAAAAAGATTTCCTAAAACAGAATCATCACAATTCTTATAAAAGGTACGCGAAAAAAATAAGATGAGGATTTGTTCTTGAACAAGCATCAACGTCATTTATGTTGACAGAACAGAGTGATTTCTAGCCACAGGAGAGAAAATTAATACAGTCTGTCATCATTCACCAGGCAGAGCGTAAAGAACCTGTTGCCGTCCTTCAACTTCAAAACTACAAACCTCTTATTTCTCTTCAAACGAGAAAATTTTATGTGAGAATCTTTACGCTCCGATCTACTTGATTCATGCTAAAGAACGATAGCACGATTTCCAAAATAGTAGCACTCAAATTTTTCATTCCAAATCATCAGGGAAAGCAAATCGAAATTCTAGTCGTGTTCCTTTGTACTGTATTTGACTCAAGGCGACGAGGCGAACCCAGTTCGGGAGAACGACTGGCTATAGACGACCGATTCAGATCATTACGGCTCTGAAGAAGTTGAAGGCATCAAAACCTCAAATGAATGCAGGTTCTACAATCACTTTTGTGTTAACAAACCTAACAACAACTTTCGGATAGGACTAATTGTTGAATGAGATAATAGCCAGAAAGAATTTCCGCGTTTTCACAGTCACCAAACAAGAATAATCCATCTTTTTCTTACGTAATCGAACTTCTTATCACATTAAATTACGATTATACTGTTGTATAGTGGTAATCCAAAGGGATAGCTAGCCTCTTACCAAGTTCTTTTGAATGAGGGAGAACGAGGGCCAGGTTGAGCAGATCCGTCCGACAATGAGGCGATACTAAATGATATTTTTCACAGGGTACCTCTCATAGTTGCTCCTGAGGAGTCAGCTGACTATCTAAGGAACTGTCCTTTTGTAAGAAAAATATCGATGGATTAGTTTGAGTTTAGAGTGATCTCCTGCCGTAAAGAAGTTCCAACTTTAGCGAATGAAAGTGGATTTTTTGCTTATGATCCTTCAATTGGAGACTAGTACCACTGCCGTTCGGAATCTCCCGTTGTGTCAGACAAAGTGGTGATATTGTAAGATAAGAGACTTCGTAAAGTGAACAGATGAACCGTGGCAAAAGTCCACAAAAAAGCAGACAAGGCAGCCAATAATCAAAGGGCTTCCGTGAAGATCAGAGAACCGCTGTTCCTGTGAGAACAATCCGGAAAATGGTGTGCTTCACAAAATATGCAGGACGCGAGGCCCTGAATTTCGACTTTCACATGACCTCGGTAAAAATGAACAGTATTCTCTTTCTATTGATTAGATTTTTTCTACGAATCTTTGTTATCATTATTGTTATTATTGTCTTAAATAGATACTTTATTGACCCATCTTCACAGTGCTTTTTTCACTATGCGGATCGCAGTACTCTTAGCATTCAATTCGTTATTTCGTTTTCTTCTTGAACGTCGCAGAATACAGGTAGAGCGATTTTCTTTGCAATCTCAGGTATAGTCTGGCTGTGACGTTCCCTTAGGACCTCGTTGTTGACGGCCCAGAAAAGATGTATAGTTGAGCTCGGCTCCCCACGCGCCGCGACGAGCTCAACCACTCGGCCACGGCTCCCCGTTTTGTTATTACTATTACTATTATTATTATTAGTACGATCACGACGAGCGCATGTGGCGCAGTGGTTAAAGGTGCTCTGCGTCGCACACGAGGTCAACGGTTCGATCACGCGCTCATGGCTCAACAAGCCATCCAACCCTCCGGTGTCGGTAAATTGGTACCAGACCGATCTCAGACTTGTCTGGGTGGATAAGCAGCACTGCTCGGTTCAGCGGGAAGCCACCGCGAGTCATTGTAAAGGACAGATATGCATTCAATCACCCTCAAGCGAAGTTAAAAATTGAAGATGAATGCATGGCGCATCCCTCAAGGATTGATCAACGCCGAGAGCTCTATCCTTTATCCTTTATGGTCATGACAATAATATAGGTTTAGTAAAAAGCTTCGTGTTAGCTCATCATGTGATTTAGAACACAATCCCCGAAACTTGGTGAGATTGTTACGGGAAGAACTAGTTTTTTCGAGCGAGACGAAAGACTATAGATCATCATGTGCCTGCCATATCGAATATAATTGTCGTTCTTATTCCTTAAAAACTACCAACAAAGTCTCTGTCCTTGCTGCTGATATTATAATTCATGAATCTTGAAACTATGGGGAAAAATCCGTACCTATCCGCTCAATCGACTGTCTTTGAACTTCGCTATAAACATTTAAAATAGCCTAAAACACCATGTTTTAAACGTCTAGTGAGCCGTGTGGCTCTGATGAGGCGGGCGAGACTATTGAAATGTATGCAAGCCACTGACATACTGACCCTCGAAAAGGATCAAAACACTCTCTAAGGCTCTTTGAACCCATACTCAATCGATCTGCTTAAGTAGTGCTTATCGATCTCAATAGGAGGACTAGGCTATAAGAGATAAGTGATGGTTATCGATTTCAATAACTCATAAAGCTATAAGGGATAAGAGATAGTAAGAGGTAAGAGGTTATGAGAATCGTAGAAATATAGGAGAAGTAGAGGGGATTTCCGTATTTATTCACTTCGATTAGGTAATTTCTATTGATTTTAGTGGCTGACAAAACTGTAGGAGATAGTTGTAAGGGAAAAATAGGAGGTGTTTTTTTTCAGTATAGAACTAGAGAGCCGTCAGGAGAATAGAGGTAGGTAGGCCCGAACGAGGTAAAAATGACAAGTCACGATAGATCGATACTGAATGGAGTACTGTCGTCGCCAGATCGGACAGGGTGTCCTTGCCCGGGTGTGTGGAATTAGTTGAATCCATTTCCCTCTAATGATAGGCGGTTGAGGTCGTCCCGTTATTCCGTCATGAGAACTGCATGGCGTCATTCTGAGGGGAGGATTCCGACTCGAAAATCCTCGACAACATTTCCTTGGCGAGTCAGTCCAGTCACCATTTTTTTTTTCATTTACGGGACCCATCATCACAATTCTCCGTGTTCTTTGTGCTTGTGAATACAACACCTCTGACATTCGTCGTCTAGAGGCTCTTTCTCATGCAGTTTTGAATGCTGTTTGAAATATTCGTCTCCTTCATCAATGTTGCAGAGTCTTGCCGACCAAATCTCCTTGTATTTTTCAAGGGATAGCCAGGCCAAAGCAGTTCTAAGCGATTGGAAGAGAGTGTTCAGGTAGGGGATCAAACTAGGTGCTCGCTCACTGTTAACGTGCATCACTAACCGCTCGGCCATACCTCCTGCCAACATCGTGATTGGAGCATGTTATAGGAAAGGGAATATCGGTGGTAGATGATTTCGGTTATTATGGAGCTATTGGTTGTAGTTGTCGGTTTTCATTTCATTGATGTTGGCATTCATTCATCGTGGTGTAGTGGTAGCGCGCGCCCACGGTATGGGTTGAAAGCGGGTTTCAACTCCCGTCTGAGGTCAAATTTTTGTTTAACACTCAGTTCCTCGAAGTGTAGTTTAAGTGTACTTTGCGGTTATCAGGAAACTTAAGTGAAGTCGACCTCATTAGCTGGAGAGAAACTTTTCATTGGAGTGTTAGTAACCATTCGAAAGCTGCGAGTTTGTCTTTGCTACACGAGGAGATTTCCTGCGTTGCAGAAGCAGCAATTTCTTGCCGGACAGAGCTCTTTCTTTGGTCGATCAGTAACCATTCGATAGTGTAATCGTTTCTGATTCCAACGCTGAGCTCTATATCTTGAAAAGACCGTTTCTCTGGAAGGTAGCACGTAAAATATGTCGAGTTCGCCTATGGGACCAAGGTGTGGAATTAGCAACCATTTCGCTGTCGAATCATTACTGAAAGTCCAAAGAAAGAACTCTGTCCGGCGAGAAATGTGCGCCTCTTAACGCAGGAAATCTCCTCGTGTAGCCAAGTCAAACGCTCAACTTTCGAATGGTTACTAACACTCCCACGAATAGTTTCTATGCAGCAATGAGGTCGACTTCACTTTGGTCCCCTTATAACCGCAAAGTACATATAAAGTACACTTCTAGGAACTGAGTGTTAAACAAAAATTTGACCTCAGACGGGAGTTGAAACCGCTTTCAAGCCATACTATGGACGCGCGCTACCACGCGTCTGAGGCTAGCTTTATTTCTGATTTTACAGCGTTATAAAAGGCTTTTTTGAAAGCCGGCCATGTAGGCCTGTAGCCTGAAGTCTCGGCTTTCGAATGGCTACTAGCACTCCTATGAAAAGCACTCCTTCCAGCGAATGAGACAAGGTCTTTCGTTTGTTCCCCTATAACCAGAAAATATCAGTTTATATCAGTGTTTATTCCCCAGCTGGTAGCTTTCATAACTTCCCATGAGCGCGGTCTCTTGCAAAAAAGGAGGCCACGTAGGAACGAGAATGAAGTAGGCTTCAACCAATCCCACCTTTTCCATTCACTGACGTTGATGGAGAGTTGAGGTCCCATTAATTTTCAAGTCTAAGCCTAAGAGTACTCTCGTAATTTCTTGTTTATAAAAAACTAAATAAAAAAAAATTCTTTTGAACGTGATGGGACCACAAGTCTCAGCAAGGGCCCATTCACTTCAGCACTTCATTTGACCCATATCACATTTTTTGTCTACTGCGCGAATCCCAGTGATTCTAGCAATCAACGTCTCCTCGCATTCATCGCTTGCTCGAGGATTTCATCATTTTCACGAACGTCGTCGAATATCGAACGATCACGTCCGTTCCCTGGCAACATCGAGGATAGCCAGGCTGCGGGGCGTTCCGTTGGGCTGTCGTTATTGCTTGCCAAGAAGCCTTGCGGTGGTGGGAGATCAACTCCGTGTCGAGCCGCTCCCAACATCATCAGTGATTGGGCCGCCACCAATCCCTCCAACTTTTTTATGACATATAATTATAGTTCATTTTTGTGTGAATATCATTGAAAATGTCCTAAACATGCAGAAACAAGAGCATACTCAGCTGCATAGCGCCCAGTAATCAAAAGTGTGACTGTAAGTAACGTCATCACAGCTTTTGATATTTACCCCTTTGAGGAGCACCGTAGGTAGGCAGGCGGCATCGCGCCGTCGCTCGCACGGCACTCGCCGGCAGGTAGCGCATCTGCATGTCTATGAATGCGTGTCTGGCTGTCTGCGTCTGCCTTTCCACGAGACGCGACACCGCCATTACACTAGCTGAATGAGGTTTGACGTCGCTCGCCACGGTACGAAACGTACCATAGGGTCCTTGAAGTATTACATATATTTTTATATTTTCAACATCAAATATATCTGTTTTACTTCTCCTTCTTTTTCCTTGATTTTCTACTTTTCTACCTCTTTTTTCTTTCCTTTTTCGTCTTGATTTTTACCAATCGGAAATCATCTTATTTGACCGCTGATTGTGGTGTTGTGATGTTCAAATAAACCGAATGATGTAGAGTGGTGTGCAAAAACGTTTGCGTCAGCCGAGATTTGAACCCAGATCTTACTCTTTCCAGGAGCATGTGCTAAACTGTTGCACCGGAAAGAGTAAGATCTGGGTTCAAATCCCGGCTGACGCAAACGTTTTTGCACACCACTCTACATCATTAGGTTTACTCAATTTTCAAATTTTTGGCTTTTTTTTTCATGGATCGCATCGTTGTAGCCCTATAGTTCGTAGTTTTTGGACTCATCGATTCTTTACAGACGATAGTTCAAGTTTTTTTTTCGTTACTTTGAAGATTCCTCAGTTCCAGAACGTCCCAAGAGCTTCCAATGCAGCTCGATCAGGAACAGGAGAGACACTAACATGTGTGGAATCGATGCAACGAGCGCCGTCACCGATTCTCTTTGCAGAGAACGTACCCAAAGCCGGAAAACACAACACCGAGCACGATGTGGGTCGCTTACCTTCAACCTTTGGGCCCATTCTTATTAACCCTCCATGGCCCATACGGTACGTTTCGTACCGAGCCGCGCGACGTCAAATCTCACTCAAGTGCTGTAATGGCGGCGTCGCGTCTGGCAGGAGAGCAGGCAGAAAGCCAGATATGCACGCACAGGCATACAGATGCCGCCTGTTTGGACTGCCGCGCAAACGACTGCGCGACACCGCCTGCCTATCAATGCTGGTCCACCAAGGGCGTAAAATGATTAATGACTAGTGGTTTTTTTCCAATTTGAGAAGTTTTTTTCTCGGACTTTTTTTTCTCTAGGGAGTCGCTTTTTATTCCGTTGTTCACAATTTAAGGCTAAATTTCCAGCGTTTTTCTGGATTCACAGTTTCCAAGACCCATGTAGAAGCATTCACCTCAGCAAAAATAGTGTTGAAGCGAACTTTTCTGGATTTTTACGTATTTGAGGCTTCTTAGGTTTTTTTTAGGGTTAAGGATGTGGTCTTAGTAGATGGCTCTCCAGAAAGGTTTTCAAATCTATTGATTGGTAGGGTTGCGGTGGCGCAGTGGTCAAAGGTGCTCTGCGACACACAAGTGGTCGATGTCGATCCCGCGTTCAGCGCTAATCACAAAGGCCAGAGATGTCGCTTGGAACGATGCTTGATGAAGTCCAATGCATGACTTATCCCTGGGGATCAATCATTGCCGAGAGTTTTATCCTTTATCCTTTATTCGTTGGTATTGAAGAGACAGCGGAGATGACGTTGTCGACAATTTCTTCGCTGTTCCTTTTTTTGGTTTTTTTTTCTATATATTCTTCGTGTAGTCCAATAAGGTACAATAAGCCCTCTATGGTGCATTTAGAGGGTTCAGTCGTGAACGCTCAGAGGTCAGTTGCTTGAAAAAGAAATCGTTACGAATAGAACTTTATGATGGTTCGTGTACTTCCGTTTGTCCAGCAAATTAGTCTTTTCCTTTACAGGATACAGGAATTTTTCTATTCTGCGCTCTTATAGCGCTGCTGATGTCGCAATTACGCATTCAAGGATGCTGAGCGATATGCAAAATCGGTAGTTCTCCATTTCTGTCACCCTTTTTCAGCCCTTTGGAAAAAAACGCGCTTTTTGCTTTTTTTTCAAAAGTTTTAGTGGTCGTTCGATAGCTTGAATCTCTAGAATTTCAATGTTGTGCATTATTTTCCAAATGGCCTTCTTACTGCACTGTGATAATAAAAAGAAAATCGTGTTACAATTCGGGCATCATTCGCTGTACGATGCTTTTCCCACAGACTCATAGGGTTCATTCGACAGTTCAGATCTCGACGATTTCAATGATATATTTATTTTTCGGAAATAATTTCTTGCTGCAGCGTAGCAACCAGAAGAAACTTGGAATTCACACTCGGCGCGCATTCTTTGCTTCCATAGGTAAGATTTGCAACATTGGCACCAACCAACCGCGCTTTTGCAATATGACGATTATCTGATAGCATAAATTTAGGTGATCCTAAAGCTCATTTTGTGATCTGGGCTTCTTATTTTCATTTTACATTGTTGAATAAACCTCTAATAAGCCTAAGCCTAAGCATCTTAAGCGCATACACGAAAAGCTTATGAACGTGTAGAAGAAATTTTAAAGTATCAGAGTTATAGATTCTATCTAGAGTTTTTTTTCAAAACGGATAAAATCCTATTTTAATAAAAAAAAATTGAAACCCACATGTTAATCGAGCTGCGCGATGAATACACGCCGGTGCGAAACCAGTCCTTTTTTGGTTGCTGTAGCGCACTGTGAAGTTCTTTCCCAAAACCAAATGCATCATTGAAATTCTCGAGAAGTAAACTAGCGAATGAGTATCAAAATTCTGAGGAAAAGCTCTGTACAGCAAAGATTGCGCGAGTGTGGGAAGCCCTTTTTTTCTTACCGTCAGAGCGCAGCAAAAAGGCCACTTCAAAAACAAAGTACATAGTTGAAATTTTCGAGATTTAAGCTATCGAATGACTACTAACACTTGGAAAAAATCAAAAACGCGTTATCCCAAGTTGAAACAGGGTCAGGATAATGGAAATGATCCAAATTTTCGACTTCAGGCGAAAATCGAATCAGCGTCTCGCCCACACAGGGGCTTTCCCTCTATGTTACTTGTATCTTTAGTTTAACATCGAGGAATACTGATCGTTCAGTTTCAAGGTAATTTATGATAGGGCTTTGGGACTTCTTCGTTTCCAGTCGTAATTCTGAATTTTCGCCCTTTCCCCATCTTTAAGGTCGGTATCGATAATTTTGTTTGTTAGGATAACTTGAATAGCCCGTCTTCACTAATAGTGCGGGCTCTAGCACAGGAAAAGTGTGCTGGTCTAGCTGTTTGATCTCTGAAGTCCCCAGGTAAGCTTAGCCAGAGCTTCCTCAGGTCGTCACCACTTTAGACTAAAAGCCGGCTCTTGTGGA
Source organism: Parelaphostrongylus tenuis (assembly GCA_019055375.1). NCBI lineage: Eukaryota > Metazoa > Nematoda > Chromadorea > Rhabditida > Metastrongylidae > Parelaphostrongylus > Parelaphostrongylus tenuis. The sequence continues at coordinate 108,527 of JAHQIW010002741.1, forward strand.
TTAGAGGGAGATTATCACTTCGTTACTAGTAGCTCCCTAGACAGTGGTCATTCCTCGTACGGTTTACTTTAGCTGGGTTTCCCGAGTGACGTCGAAGCCCCACTGTGCTTCGCATTACGACACCCACGAACACCTTCCGGCCACGATGAAGCGGTAAACCATCTGGGAGGGATAAAGCTGTTTGGGAATCGGAGGAACGCTTATATAGAATAAATTCATGAATCCGCCACATCCTCTTCAAGAAGGGAACATATCGTGTGGGTGGCAGTCTTCAGGGGCTAAGAGAAAGCCAAGGATCATTTTTTCTGATGATTGAAGTCGAACCCAATTTGATATGATATGGCGTTGGACGACAACGTGTACTTTTTCTTCGTGCGTACTGCGAATTGAAGTCCATGCGTATTGCGAATTGAAGTGCGTCGATCTCCCTTGAAGATTGAATCTCACGTGCTTGTCTGTTAATATCAAGTTATCGAGACTTTTGTTACAGGGAATGTGCACGAGTAAACAAAAAGTTTCCGTACAGATTTATCACAGGACGATGTCAAGCTTGTCAACGGTAAGAACTGGTTTCGAACTAATCCGTACAATTTTTTAAATGTTGCTGTCTGTTATAACCATGTTATGATATTATAACTACATATCCGAGGATGTTGAATGGTATGCAAAACCTCCGACATCAGACAGGAGTTGGACCCGCATTTCACTTATACCGAAAGCGCGTGCTACCGCTTCATTACGCAGGCCACCGCTTCGTTAAATCTTTTCTTTGATATTATGTCTCATAGCTATAAGCAGCCACCCGTCAACGAGTTTGGTGTGGTAAACACATATCAGCATCAAACTCGTTAAGCTGACAACCAGTGGATATATATAATCTGTAAGTACGGGCCTCGGTCCCGTAGTGGTAGCACGCGCCCTCGATATATGTGAAACACGAGTTTGAATCCTGCCTGAGGTCGAAAATTTTGCATAACACTGAGCACTTTCGGATGTGGTTGCGAATTGTTACGGCGGTGTACAGTTTGCGGTGTTTAGTGTAATTGAGTCACATACACTGGTTTTGACATCGTTTTTTTTACAACGATCCAGAATATTACTTGCTTCCTTCTAATTATGGAGGGACAAATGAAAACCGATCTCATTCGCTGGAGAGGAACTTCTCATAGGAGTGTTAGCAACCATTCGAAAGCTGAGACTTCTGGTTACAGCACCACGCTGCCGATTTTCAAAAATACCTTTTTTATTGACTTTACATTCTACAGAGCGAGATTTTTTGCGTTGCAGACGTGCATATTTTTCGCCAGATAGGACCCTTTTTTTGGACTATCAGTAACCATATGATAGCGTAATCGTTTCTGATTCCAACGCTGTGCTTGTTTTCTGATAATTTTTTTGAGAACCGGCGATGTGAGGCTGAAGCCTGAAGTCTCAGTATTCGCATGGTCACTAACACTCCTATGAAAAGTTCCTTCCTAGCGAATGAGCTCGGTTTTAATTTGTCCCCTCAGTAAGCGAGTATTACCTATCACTTAACACTAATCTGTGCGATCTATATCCTCATAGTTCGGTGGTTACGTATTAGGACTCCCCTTTAACAAATTATTTCCTAAACATCTCAGGTAATTGAAAATCACAAGAAAACGTACTCTCGCACTTCCTTACTTTTCCCATGAGTTTACTCGAAAAGTGATAGAACGTTGATACAACTTCCATACATATAAGTGAAAAAGTTCAGAAAAAGTAAGGCTAGTTGGTTAACAAACAAATCGATTATTAGAACGTTTTTTTTTAAGAGTGATTGGGGTCATTAACCCTTTCGAGACAATGGACCCACTTCCTTTGTACCTCTAGCCCCCAGCGTGGAATCACATTGAATGTATTATTGTATTATTTGAGTTGTATTGTTATTTTTCTACGTTATGTTATATGTAAATATATATTGTTGTTTATGTGGGAAAATAACAGCAATAATATAATTGAAATAATATAATAATACATGCAGTGTGTTTCCACGCTATGGATTAGAGATGAAGAAGAGGTGGAACAAACCGTCGAAAGTTGACACACTGGGGCTCAGAGATGCAGAGGAGGTGGATCCACTGTTCCGAAAGAGTTAACTATATTATATTGGGGTAGGTGAGTAAAACGGGAAGGAGCAATGTACGCAATAGGAATTGGTTACTAATTCGGAGATACAGAGAAAAATATACACTGGTCTCCTTCAGATAGAGAGAGAGAGAGAGGGAAAATAGTCTTTATAGCTGGCTACCACCTGTCCGTCCCGTTGATCATCGGGTGTTTGACCGGGCACCGGTAGAACTTCCATTTTTTTTCATATCGTTAGAAAGAGTAGCTAAGTGAGTCTTCGTCGCTCTAAGGATTTGCCGACATCTATCTTTCTTCTAGGCTTCTCGTGAACAAATTGGATCATTGGATCGGTGGTTTTTGAGGAGAAATAATTGAGTATAGTTTATAGAATAATTCTAGTACCTTTCTTTTTGACTGTTCTGAGACCTCGTTCAAAAAAATATTATCTGATAATAGAACTTTATAAGTGCTTTAACAGACCTAATGAAAGGCTCAAAGAGTGTTATCACATTATGCTGTTTTGAGCAAGGTTTTATAAATAGTCGAAAAGCGAGGTATTATATGATAAGTTTTACCAGTCACGAGCAATCGCTGTAAAACACTGCACGTCGGGTGGTCTTTTTACCATACAGCAATGTAAGTTGTTCATCCGCGATTCCTATGTATGTGGAGAGGAATAGGAGAGGGTGAGTCTTCCCTACAAGATGTTACCTCAAACGAAAGGATCGGTGAAACTGATGAGACTGAAAGGTTGAAAAACGTGCCTTGCATTGCATGTAACATAACAGACCTAATGAAAAGCTCAAAATGTGTTATCACATTATACTGTTTTGGGCAAGGTTTTAAAAATAGTCGAAAAGAGAGGTATTATCCAGAGATACCATCAAAACTTTCGGGATCCATAAATCATGAATTTTTCAAAACCAAACATGAGGTAATCATACAAAGTCGCCTCATGATTTAATTTCAAGACCATTCAAATACTTGGCTACAGCATAAAAGTTTCCTTGTTTTGTCTCATTGAAATTGTAATTATATAGAATCAATGACACATATTTCTTTATTTATTTCAAAGCTTGTACTTCGAAGACGAAATAGATTGACTAAACTGTGTTCAATACAGCACGAGGTAATAGTATTCCACGACTCATTTGTGATTACAGATGTACGTCCTTCGTTCAAATTTGAGAACTCAAAAAGCGCTATAGGGTTTGCAAAAATTTCAGTTCTAAATATAATGAAATTTGAAGGATTATTCTCTCTCGCTCTCTCTCTCTCTCTCTCTATATATATATATATATATATATATATATATATATATATACAAAAGTATATATATGTATAAATATATATATATAAAGGATATAGGATAAAGCTCTCGGCGTTGATCAATCCCTGAGAGATGTGCCATGCATTCGACTTCAATTTTTTAACTTCGTTTGAGGTGATTGAATGCATATCTGGCCTTTACAATGACTCGCGGTGGCCTCCCGCTGAACCGAGTCAGTGCTGCTTATCCTCCCAAACAAGTCTGAGACCTGTTTGGTACCAATTTACCGACCCCGGAGGGATGGATGGCTTGGTGAGCCATGAGCGCGAGATCGGACCATTGACCTCGTGTGCGACGCAGAGCACCTCTAACCACTGCGCCACATGCCTCTCTTTTATATATATATATATATACGTATATATGGAGACCATAGCAGAAATGAAAAGTCCACTTTTATAAGTCTAAAAAGTTCTAAATCAGTGAGACATTTGCCGATTGGGAGATTACCACCAATTATCGCAAAAGTAAGGTTACTCCGAACGATTAAAACGAAGTCGAAAAAATTGCAGCGTCTCTCAGGAATGATCAAGCTCGACACGGGGTACTCACTTTAAGAAACTTCAAACTCTACGACATTTTGTCTAGAAATTGCGATTCACTTTTTTTCCGATGGAACGGAATTATGAAGTTGTCGATGTTCATTAAATCATTCAGTTGTATAGCGTGGGATTGAGGGAATGTCTTTTTAGAACTTGGTCGTCTTACACCTGACCAACTCGCTGAATATATCAAGAATGTACAGAATACTGCATACAGTCTTGGAATTGATGAAGGTATTTGAGTAGTGATAATTTTAGTGTCTGTCATTCTAAACAAGATGCTTTTCAGCTCGACAATTTCAAGAGGAAAAATGCTACAAATTTTTAGCCGATCATTATGATAGTAGGGTCATTGTTCCAGCACCACGAGAGAAATGAATCTTGTGATCAACATTCATATTGAAATGTACATCTGAGATGGGAACCTATGATTAAGTAGCTATGTTGATGACTGAACAAGATATGACATGGCTTATCACTCAACATCCTATTTTTACAAGAGATCAACGAACTACAAGTGCTCCAAAGAAACCGGTAAAACCGTAAAAGATTTGAAGTTGTTTTTTCTTTCAGGATACATTACGGCAAGCACATCCAAATATATTCCTGGGCATGGATAAATTTGTAAATTATTAAAAAATCTCTTATGTACATCATGATGGATGCGGACACTTTATAAGTATAAAAAGAAAATCCACATCGGAAAAAAAGGACGAATCAGACAGCTTACTATCCGAACAATTTACAGGAATTCTGGGAGCTCCATACTGAACCACTAAAGCCATAGTCGATATCATCTAAGAGATTGATATTGAAAGGAACAGGAGCTATACGGCGACGTCTTCGTTGGTCCTGAACATCCGACGCGACTTCCAAGGCGTATTTCTCGATGATCTACAGTTCAGTATAGTTGCCAAAACAGTCAGAGAGCATACGGAATAATTCTTTGAGATTTGAATGCCTTTGCCAACCTTCTTCTTCATCCAGTGGATTCAATTGAGGGTTCATACATGGAGTGCGCATGGCGGCTTTCCCCTCATTTGCAGTTTGTGGCCTTGTTTTTTTGAGCTTACCTGGCTTCCTCAACAGGTCGACGGGTCAGCCTTCCGTTAGATTTGGACAACTCATCTATAAGTTTAGCTGTTCGGATGAATAATCACGAGAAAGTAACCCACTGTACTCACCACTGTTCCTTAATGCTACACAGTTCAAGACCTCGTATTTAAGCTTGATTTGTTTTTCTAAAGTCCACGAATAACTCTACGACAGATGCTTGCCTTAGGCTAAAAGAAGAGGTTCGAAAAGGGAAAAAGCTGACCGAGGTCAAATTTTAAAGAAAACATAGACATACTCTCCTCCCGTGTTTAGCAGACTGTTAGTCCGTTCCTTCATCATAGGAAAGTGGCTTGTATAGTATTTCGTCTTCGTTAATACCACAGTCTTCCATTAATCTACATTACACAAGATAAAGTGGAATCGAATTTTAATATTTCGTTCTTGTTACAAACTGAGAATCTTAGCTTTCGTTTCAAGTGTTTTCTATAGAGCACCGCTTAACTTTCAATATGCTCGATAATCACTTTTGAGCCATGCATGTGGTTTATTACAGGGCAACTTATAGAGCCCGTTACACGTGTTTCGGCCTTAGACAGCCTCGTCAATCGATTAGTACCTTTCGTCTTCAGCCAATTCTCTTGAAAGGAACTCAACCCTCATAGTGCATGTGATACTTCCACTTGAAAATGTAAAATGTCTCTCGTCGCCAACTTTCTATAGGGATCGAATCCTTCCGAGAGGATTGGCTAAAAGTGAGGGGTTTTGCCCGATTGACGAGACTGGAAACACATGTAATTCGCTTGGTGAAGTGGTTAAGTATTTTTATATTCACATAATGGAATACCTAGACGGTATCGATGATTCTAAATTGAATTTCCGCCAAGCATGCATAGGACGCAGGCGTTATAACGGAGTACGTTTCGAAGTAGAAGTCCTCATCCTTCCATACAGGAAACAGAAAAACGTTGCAGCGTAAGATTCTCGAGGCGTTTTGTATAATACCACCCAACCATGAACGACAGGAAAAATGCTCCTCAGTCCACATCACAATGTATGAGTGTATAACGAAATTTTCAGCATTTATACTGCATTTTTCACAATGCTATGATCATCATATATTCCTAAGGAAAATTAAGTGGCGTGCAAAAACACGGGCGTCAGGCGGGAATAGAACCGCGCGTTTTATCCTATCCGGGGTCGCGTGCTCCACCACTACACCACCGAGTCACATTTGCGCCAATCACTCATTGTTCAAAATCCCTATGTTTAGCTATCAGCCAGTAACATTTAACAGATTTGGTCGGGTATGCGATTTCGCTTCATAAACCCAGCTGAGCTGATAGCCATTGTAATAACTACTACTCAAAATCTCTAGTATTCACACTGCATTTTTCGCAATGTTATGATCATTCAAATGTTCTTGTGACTCGGTGGTGTAGTGGTAGAGCACGCGTCTCCTGATAAGATGGAACGCGGGTTCGATTCCCGCTCGAGGCCATGCTTTTGCTCACCACTCATTTCCCCTCAGGCATATATAAAAAGTTTATTAAATGCGAAATTTTCATAATAAATTTTTACAACATTCGCCTGGTAGCTCAGCTTGAGCAACTGAGTGAAGAACTTAGAGCGGCGATTATGTTAAATGCTGATGTAGCGCGTGATGCGATTAGAATCTAGGCTTGATGAGTTCTTCCAGTGAAGTGATGAAGGTTTCTAGGGATTTTCTGGATTGTGGATAACGTAATCCTTCCACGCTCTAAAAAATAGCGAAACCGCCAAGCGTCAGCTGCTTGAAGAAATGCTGCTATGAAAACTTTGTAATTTTCTCTATAAGAAAAAAACGATACGGGCAAGAGATCGCCCTATAGTCAGCGTTTTCTAGAGGAATTACATGAGACCAGAAGACATAATAGACTAACGGGATTCGTCTTGCTTGGATGATGACACCAGATTAAATGATTCGTGAATCGCGCGATTTGAGCAACTGCGGCGTTTATTAGCTCTCAGCGAGTTACCGTATCAGGAAAAAATTTCTTTATTTTTCCGCTGTGAGACTTCACCTCGACCGAATTTCGGTAATGACTTCAAACTCTAAACTTATTAGTCTTTCCCTCGTTGAATTCATTATTATCGATTCAATGGGTGTTTTATTTTCAATTCAAAAAATTGCAGTGCCATTTTGAAGAGTTGTATAGTGCTTTTTTCCCAAGGCTAATATTGGAGTCGTAATCGAATATAACTCAGGCATTCTGTCACACCTAAATTTGCATAGGATTTCAATATGTTTCTGTGACCAAGCTGTACTTTAGGATTTTAAGACAGGGGTTAAGGTGCAAAAGCAATTTTAGGATCAAAACTCAACAGTTTTGTTCTAAAAAAATTCTTCACATCAGCCAAATGTCCAAATCTCTTCGCCATAATGTCGTCATGCTTCAAAAAAGATTCGAGATCGTTTTCTTTAACGTATCTCTTCACTGAAACTTATCCTTATCGCTGGATTCAAAAAAGCATACTGCAGTTCTTAATCAAAAATTGACGTAGGTGATCATTATTTCTTGAGGAATTCTTGTTGATTTTCTCAGGTTTCTTGCACATACATTGGCACAACTCTTGCCATTGTCTCTAAGGCTGGACATTAGAGAAAGCTTTGCGCATATCTCAAATCTGCGCCATAAATTTGAGTGTTTTTCTAGCATTTTCTCTGTCTTATTTGACGATTGAAAGATCATTTTTCGCTCGCCTTGTTTAGAGGAAAAATGACATTTAGATTGACTGTTGTTACAGGAGATTTATATAGCTTACAAGGACTATTATGTACCGAATATGGACGCCCTGATTATCCGGAGCCTTTAAAACCGCTTCTGTTTCCACTCAATCAAAGAGTTTTTCACATTGATGAAAGTGAGATAGAGCGCTAGTTTGTAATTTCGTAAGACTTCTTTGCGTCTTGTAATAATATGGATGTGTCTATAATTCTAAATCCCTTTGAAAACTTTGCTTATTCGCATGGCTGTCCTTTATCCAGTGTTCTCCTCAATCCTGTTTTAAGATGACTCGAGTGAAGAGTTTATAGACAACGGACACCAAGCAGACTAGGAGATAGTTGCCTATGAGGTGAGGGTCTCCATTTCTAAGTAGCAACACGGTTTTGCTGATCTTCCATTGAATGGAAATCCTGAAATTCTGACAGGTAGCGCGTGAAGAACCAATTCAGGATGATGATGAGAGCTGGCGGTAGGTTGTTCAGGTGTTCCGGTCAAATCCTGTGCGGACAGGGTGTTGATTTGTTCTTCACCAACGATATGGCATGTCGGATTTCGAAAGGGAGGGCAGGTGGAGCGACATATTCATCCCCATTCAATTTATATGACGGTAAGAGGACATCATGGCTAACGAAGAGATCCGAGTAGTACTAACGAATGATTTTCACCTTTGCCCTTTTGGAGGCTATAAGTGTGCCGTCAGGTCATCGGAGTGCAGTCATCTTGGTCTTATGATTGGCGAGGCTTTGATGGGCTTTGCGAGTGCTGAACCCAGCTTCTGCAGCTTCTGCCACAACTGCTGCCCCTTTCTTTTTGAGGTCTTCTTTTATCTCTTCTCTGTAGCGATTCGCAAATTCGGACGTGAACATTCGCTTACTGTAGCTCGTGCGAGTCCATCTTAGCGTATTGGCTCGAGTGTATGCAGAGACAAGTGTCTTTTCGTGATTTTCAAAACTCTCGACTTTCACAGCGCTAATGTGCAAATATTAAACGAGCCTGTCGTATTCTTTGTCGATGTTGTCGACAGTGGTATTTTCCTACGAGCCGACTAATGATTTGGATACACCCCAGTCTATATTAGTTCTGAGACTCCATTGTTTGAATTTAGCGGCTTACTGACTAACAAGGAATATCGTAGATATCTAGAACAGTTATTCATTCGTTGACTCGAAAGTTGAATTGCCCACGTTTGCGATCAAGTCAGCATTGTACTATAAGGTGTTTGGCAATGACTATGCTGCACTTCCCATGCTGTGAAATTGAACTGATAAATTTTTTGACGGTCTTAAAAGTTTAACTGTAGGAGAATGTCAGAGAGTGAAAGGAGTATAGCGAACGGTGCGTGACATTGAGGAAATATCACCGAGGAGAAAGCTGAAGTATGAGGTAAGTCCCTTGAGTTGCCAATTAAAAAATTGATCGAAATTAAATAGGTATTGGAATGACAATATGCAGAAAAGGTAGAGCTACCGTGTTTTCGAAAATTTACGATGAAGCCGTTTCAAAATTCCCTCATCAGAATGTAATAGGTTGGGAAAAAGCTCTGAGAAAATGCTTGTACCTTTTTTGGGTGTTGGCCATTTTTTTGTGTTTTTGGGCTCATTTGAAAGTCCGTCTTCTTCCGCGTAATTGGTAAATAATTTGTCTACTTCGTTGATGCGTTGATGATGATGGTGCTGATGCATCTTGATGCGTTCACTTGCCACCGTGCATTCGATCCCAACAGCCATTCGCGCATAATCAACTACCTAATTTGCTCGCTTGTTAACTCCATCTTGAAATAAAAGGACAAATTATATGCCAATCAACTCGGGAGAAGACGGGCTTTCAAATGAGTCAAAAAAACAAAAAATGGCTGACACCCGAAAAAGTTACAAGTATTTTTCACAGTCTTTTTCCCATCCCATCATACCATTGAATGTGAAAGACGTAAAATTGAATGAATTGACTGATAACAAGAAACTCAAATTTCGACTGATCGGAAAAAATAACTCTTAATTGTTCCTGTTTCTTACATATCATAGTCCTCAACTGAGAGCAATCTGTAGGGCACTGGGTGTTCTAACTGTATGCATGATATGAGACACTGAATCTCCGCATCTGATGGGGTTTTTATCGATTGATAACGCGCGAGAAATCAGTTTGATATTACTTGCATAGACTTTCCCTCCTTTATCTCCACCACTGATGTCGATACGCGTATCTGATGTGTGAATCCAACAGCAGGTCCTTTCCAGAAAAGCGACTGTAGATGTGACAAGAGAAGAGAGATGACAGAGCAATCGCGTTCGTTATTCGAACTCCCCTTTCATATCATCGATAATGGAATATCCATGCTGTCTCTGAAAGAAATGATTTGTTTCAAACAATGCTCGAGGCTATCAGAAAACGTTCGTTTCTTTTCATTATTTATCAAAGATAACTCCACAGATGAGGAGTGCGGAAAGCTTTTGAGCAATATAATAGATTTTCACTTAACATTGTTTGTGTGATTACTGCAGCCTAGCGAACTTAAGTTGCAAGTTGACTAGACACTCGTAGTAATGACTTGTATGTTCACCTCGCATAGTCGTTTCTAATCACATCGTTTTGTCGAGTCAGTATGCTCAAAGATATGTTTGATATAACTCGAGGATGATTGGCATTCAAGAGAAACATAGGAAAACTCCTATTATTATGTAATATAGGTCATACAATGGCAAACTTCCAACGAATATTGGCCAGATTTTACACTACTGCACAGGTCTTACAAGGAATTTTGTTATAAAGAAGTTGTACGCAAACATACTTCGTCTTTAGAGAGTTTAGTGTTTTCTCGTATACAATTCTGTTTCATCAAATACATACGACATTTAATACACAGAGGTCTTACTCGGGAAAGATGCAGTTATGATCACGAATGTCTTTTTAGCTCGTCAGTAGATTTTGGAGAATTCGAAAATCACTGACGATCAGCGTCACTGAAATGTATAAACTGTTCCCGCATCTGGATAGCCAATCAGGATCAGTTAGAAAGTATTCCTGATATAAAAAATGAGATCAGTTATAATATCATTATGTCCGCTAGTTTTCTCTTACTAATATTTCAAAATATGTGGCTGGCGATATGTGCCTCCTGCTATGTTTTGATGATCAATTTGGCTTTAAAAATACAAATTGCATCTAGGAATCCCGATGACTCTCTTTTGATTATGAAACATCCCTTTGAATAACTACGCATTTCTGGAAGTCAGAAGACCATCTTCAAACTATTCTCAGGATCGTTGACTCAACTATAAGTTTTCCATTACGAAAAGGCGCTGTTAAGACGTCGTCGAACCTTCGATAGGCTTCGATGTTTCTGCAAAAACACCTTCAAAAGCGGCTCTTTGTCAACATATTTTAAGCAATCACTACAATATGTATAACCTCTGTGAACGGTGAGTGATCAACGGTAGAAATTTCATTGTCTTATTGACTTTGGAAACTAACTCTTCAGAGTCTGCCTTCGTCATCCCTAAATATTATTTCATTTTTTTAACGTAGCAAAAAAGCGAGCGAATTTTACGATAATGTAAAAAGTCTGGTTCACCACTTATTATTGCTACTGTAGAAGCTGATCTTAATGACCATGAAAATCGAATTCACGTCCTCCAATGAAAGGCTGGTTACAGAATGGTTGGATGGAGAGGAATAAGTTAAGAGAAGTTAAATACCCATATTCAGTGTACATGCAATAAGTAGTTTTCATTGTGTGAATTAAGGATCAAAATATGAGTTGACAGGCTCGTTTAAGCTTAAAAATGCTGATAACTTTGATTAGTTAGTGGTTAATCAATTTGCTAAGTTACCAACTTTCCACCAGCTTAACGTACGAGGTCCGGCGTAAAATGATCTCCACTCGTACGTTTAAAATTAGAAGCCGCTTCAAAATTGATGCTGGCATATCTTAATCCGTACCGACTTCGTCTGAAGAAGGTTTTGCACTTCAAAATTTTACGTGCAGAATAAAACTTTTTTCTCACACGCATCAAATCAAAAGCTACTCAGATTTACTAATCGTAGTTTAAATGTCTATCTTCGACAGTGAGAAGAGCTGAAAGTTGTCTCTTCCATTGAAACACATTGCCCCGACTACTCCTTATATTCAGATATTCAAATTTCCCCTTTACTTACTTTGGCAGTCTTGATATGTAGGAACTGCTCCTGCATTTCGAGTGCTCTAGTTGTGGAAAAACTAATAGAAGTTTGTGAAGAACCACCTTGTAACTATAAGCATTGACATGACATCACCATCGTGCCGGAGCTGCTCAACACATCATTGCTTTGGACGACAGAATTATTTGACTGAAAAAAGAAGGGCACATATGAATGTTGGTAGAAGAATTTCACCTAGCTTTTGTTTTGTCAACAATAGGGACTGTATTCATTGATCAACTTTTGAGGGATGTACCAAGTACTCAACTCCATTAATAATTATAGAAATGATTGAATGGATTTCAAGTCTATACCATAACTTGGGAGAAATCTCTTGATAAGTATCAAGCTGGTACTTTTATTTTAAAAGGTTTTTTGAGCTCATTTGGAAGTCCGTCTTTTCCCACGTTGATGGGTATATAAATTATCTACTTATTGCAAGAAGGAGTTAACAAGAGAGCTAATTAGGTTATTGATGATGCACGAATGGCTGTTAGGTTCAAGTGCAACGGTGGCAAGTGAACGCATCAATCTGGCTTGGGGCGAAGACACATTTGACAAAAGTATGGTGCACTGAAGGTTCAAAAGTTCGACGAAGGTGGAGAAAGTTTGGAAAATCAGCCTCGTTCAGGTCGTCTCAAAGAAGTTGATCGTCAAGTTGTGTCTGAAGCGATTGAAGAAGTCCCTCTTTGAACACAAAAGCCATTTGCGCATCATCAACTTTCTAATTTGCTCGCTTGCTAACTCCATCCTGAATTATTTAGATAAATTACACACCATTAAACACGGGAGAAGAGGGGCTTTGAAATGAATACAAACACACGAAAAAACGGCCGAACCTAAGAAACTTACAAGCATCTTTTTAGAACTTTTTCCTGAACCTATCATTAGATGTGTTTTTGTAGATTAGTGACTGTGGAACAACAATCAAATGGAATTCTTTCTTTTATTTGACCGCATTAAGCGGTAGTATGACTGTTATAGATAAAAGGATAAAAGGTAAAGCTCTTGGCAACGGTCAATTCCTGAGGGATGTGCCGTGCATTCGTGTTCAATTTTTAGCTTCGTTCGAGGTGATTGAATGCATATCTAGCCTTTACAATGACTCGCGGTGGCCTCCGCTGTAGGAAGTTAGTGGTGCTTAACCTCCCAGACAAGTGTTAAACCAGTCTGGTATCAATTCACCGACCCCGGAGTGATGGATGGCTCGGTGAGGCCATGAGCGCAAAGTCGCACCATCGTCCTTGTGTGTGGACGCAGGCACTAAACATTGCGCTTCATGCGCTCTTGACGTTATAGATGTACTCAATGATGTAGAGGAATATGTGAAATAATCGCATCTAGCAGAACTTGAGCCCGCATCTCACTCTATTCGGGAGCGTGTGCTCTGACCCGTTGCACTACTGACGTTCGTTTGCCATCACTCATTCTACGCTACAATGCATCTCTCTGTCAGCAACCAACCGCCAACGTTTTGACGTTTTGGCCTTTTTAATCGGTATTGAGAATGAACCCTGTCACCTTGAGCGATATTGGATACTAGATGATCAAATAGAAATCTCTTTTTTTTTATTTCACCGCTTTAAGCGGTCTATAGATGCGTTGTAGCGTAAGAAGAGTGATGACAAGACGGACGTCAGTAGTGCAATAGGTTTAGAGCATGCGCTGCCGGATAGAGTGAGATACGGGTTCAAGTCCCAACTGACGTGAAACTTTCGCACACGCTCTACATTACTGTGTAACAATGGTTTGTTTAGTCTGGGTGACGAGACTGAACTAGAGTCGGCTTACATGCTTCAGGACGTCTCTAGTCATTGTATCATATGGGCCGTGTTCTTAAAAATATCGCTTTTCATCCATTGAAATCAGAATTTTTAACAATTTCAAGAAAAGCATCTTCAATGTATCAACGGCATTTTTAGCTGGTGAAGCTGTTTCGGGTGCTTCGGAGACATCGGCTACTCGAGCTCGACTTCAGCGGTCTTCGAAGATGTAGACATGGTCCCTTGACTGATGTAGTAATTGTAAGGCTGCTTCATTTGCTTAGATAAATTTCTTGCTCATGAAAATCTACCCAACAGCAGCTTCTTTTTTTTTCCTCCACGAAAATGTACATCATTGCAACCGCTGATTTATGAGCGTAATTTAGGTGTGCTGCAAGTAGTTTAAGGATTAAACTCGAAATTTTATCCACTACAACTGAACCGAGCTTGATCAGCCGGCTTACAGCAAAAAGTTGCTCATGATTTCCTAGCTGCTGTCCATATTTTTTTTTTCTAGAAAAGCAATATGAACGTAACTGCGATGTTCTGCAAAGTGACGAAGTTGTCGTTCGCAGGATGTAGTGTGCACTACTTGGACCTCGGATTGTTGTCGATGAACCACGCCAAATGTAACATCACTTACTTTAACAGAACGCCTCATTGAGCCTTACGAGATTTCCAGGTAAGTCTTCACTGTTACATTTCGTAGAAATTTAAGCTTTGAATTCTACCCAGTTATTTCAATGATCAAATCGGTGAGTTGAAAAGCCATCGTAGGGGCAGGATCATGACCCATAACGGGACATGGATGGAGCATATTGAAAATTTGCCCCAAACTGACTGAATTAATTATACTTTGATCTGATAGAACTTTTGTTGAGAAGTGCGTTGATCCATTGATTGATCGAGTAATTGGACTTGTTGAATAGCCAACTCACAGAATTGTCTTCCGATTGAGTTCTGGTAATCCGTTGAAGTGCATTTTGTTCATGCTTGAAGAAAAATGGTTTGGACCCAAAGCTCATATATCAGAAGCATCTCTAACCTCTCCTTCCTCGCTGCTTAACATGACGAATTCTTTCGAAAGCATTTTGGAAGGATAGGCACTTAGTGGCACTTAGTGTAAACTTTTTTACTGTCATTTTACTGCCCTTACTAAATGCAAAAAGTACAAAGCCATAAATATAACACAAAAGATACAAAAATCTACAAACTTGCGAAGAAATCGGTCCTCTATCTGCAGCTAACGAGCTCTAATCCACAATGTGCACCTCTAGCGCGTACGCGTCGCGATCAGACGATATCCATGACATTGATGAATTCGGGATTCGGTGAAGAGGTGGAACGAACGTGCCTCAGGGAACGATGTGATGACTGGTCGTGCCTACTGAAGCGTTTTTGACCTGCCTTCTGCTCGTATTTCTTCCATATCTCCTTCCTTGTCGAGCCTCCGACTAATGAATCTCTACGAGGAGCTGTCGTTCGCCTTTCTATTCATACTAGTTACCATCTTAGTATTCTATGTCTTTCGAAAGCTGCTAGAAGAACGAAAACGTAAATCGATCAATGACTCGACCTCTGCGAAAAGTGGGTTTTCTCCTTTGTGGTGCTCTCGTTATTTCATTAGTTCATCTCGTCATCACCGTGATATTTCCCCCGATCATTTCTGACCCGTCTAGTTCGGGTTTTGTATGGCCTTTTGGGACCGTTTCGACATAAATAACTGGTACTCGATTATGACAAATTTTCCTCCATCTCTGCTCGCACCGTTGACAAAACCAACGGTATCGAATATGCAGCGCTACTACGAATCAGCCTTTGACGTCATATTTGACGGAGAACAGTCAAGTCTTTCGATCTTCACGTTGAGCAGATCCAGTACTCTACTGGATAATTTGTCGACTGCAACATACTGTTGGGATTTATAGACTTCTTCTCAAGCAACATTCGATTTCCTCTCACTTTTTTCCGCACTTTTCCGTTATTCGTTTCTCGTTTCAAGTGCTTGGAAAAACCATATTTTTCAGTGGTTTTCGAAGTTTGAGGAGTCATTCGATCGCTTAAGGTTTGTAAAAAGGAAATTTGAAAATATATTTTATATTTGACACGTCTTTTCTTTCGCGCTGTAACCGCGAAAATAAAGACGTGTTTCTTATTCAAGCATTTTTAGCTGATCAAAACTCTGTCCTTGAGACTTCTAGTACTATTCGATAGCTTAAATCTCATCACGTCCAATGATGTATTTGGTTTTGGAAAGGACTTTTTGGTGCTCTGTAGCATTCACAATTAGATTGAGTTCTAAAAGTTTGGTACCCAAAAAAAGTGCGTTGGTAAGTGGCCATGTTGCGATATCCCTTTCCACGTACTGTCAAAGAGCGGTGGTTTGGTGCCAGTGTTGCTACGCTGCGAAACTTGACATTTTTTTCGCTCCTACGCCGCGCTAAGAATTTATTTCTCAAAACCAAGCGCGTTGCTGGAATCGACGAGATTTGAGCTACTGAATGAATGACAAGAGTTTGAAGGAAAAGCTCTGTTCAGCGAGAAATCTCTGGATGAGAGGCGTAGTTTTATCCTTGCCATCAGAGCGCAATGAAGAAGCCGTTTCGAAAATAAAGTGCATTTTTGAATTTTTCGAAATTACAGCTGTTCTAATGACTACTCGTACTTGTAAACTACCGAAAAATAATACTTTTACGAGCGCTGGAACGGCGACCGGATAATAGATATGATCCCTTTTTTTCGGATCTCTAGGATGTTCTTTATCTCAGTTTTTCACTGTTTTTCTTAGAACTCGCGTCTAGAGTAACAAACGGCCGTTGCTGAGGTTGTCGTGCCGAAGTAAAAATAGGCTCAGAGTTGGAGATATCAGTTTTCGAGTAGGTTTGATATCAACCGACTTTGAACCTGAAATCTCACACTTTTGACACTTTACACTACATTGATTCGTTTTCACACTTCTTTCTCTCTGTGCGGATCCCAGCATTTCTAGCATTGAGTTCGTTCTTCCGTCTTCTTCTTGAACGGCGTAGAACTACTGGTCGGGCATGTCTCCTTGCATTCTCGAGGATCGCCTGGCTGTGGCGTTTCATGGCGCTTTGATGTTGACTGCCGGAGAGATATGGGGGTGGGTGGGGTAGAGCTCGCTCCGATTCATATGAATTATATATGCTTGATGTGAGTTTTTTCAACTGTAATGCTGAGGTTCTCAAATATCTGAGTAGTCAGGAAGTCAGCAGCTATCATAAATTTAGTACTGTCATGAAACTGTTGCCCCGAAAGAGACGCGAAGTTCTGATATTTATTAGAAACATATTTTGAAGATAGTGGAAAGTTGTGGACCCCATCAGTTTTTTTGACCCTTATCTCAAGCCTCGGAGGAAATCTCTCAAATTTGAGCACAATTTGAATGATTTTAAAAATTTTTTGTGACGTTGCAATGTTTTCTATATTTGAGGTGGACATTACTGGACGCGAGTCGATTTTGACGATCGGGGTTTTTACTGTACTTGGTGTAAAAACACTTATATTCCGGTTACGAATGTGATTATTGCACGCTGAAAGTGGACGAGGTTAGCTACTTGTTGTCAACTGCCTTAGGAAGCTGCTTCGCTTTAGTTTCTCAATATCATATCTTCCTAACACCTGTAGCACCATATGTGCACTATGATGTCCCTCTGGGTGTCCCCTGCGCCATCTGGACGCCCTTTTAACTTTTTCGCTACGAGAGGCGCACGGCGCTGTCCCCGCTGTCCTTACCATGCGTGGTTAGGAGTTCATAGTATCGAGTGGTTAGCGGTAACTAGCCATCCAAATAGTGTTTGCTAATTCGATCTCCTATCACGGCACTGACACTACAGACTTTTTGATGTAGTTTTTTGCTGTCGATTACTCTTGAAGGTTGTTCTATAACATAATTATTACAGCAAAAGAAGCGCGCGCATGTCCAACATTCCATTACTTTTTGATACGAAACTTGGGTCCATGGGGTGACAACGCATGTCCAACATTTTTCGCATTTCATCCGTTGATTTTGCGGAAATCGATTCCGAATAAAAGGTTTTGCACAGTGTACGATTCTGTAGAAGAAACTTATGTAGAAGTGGACGCAGTCACTTTTGCAGAACCTGTGCGATAGTTCTGTTGTGTCCCTCGGATCTACACTTCTTATCAAAGAGTAGTGAGTCCTAGAGGCTGCGCGTTTTCTTCTACGATAATTGTCTATCGAAGAACCTCCAATTCCAATCGATACCAAAATTCTGATACTCCTCTTCCAAGAACCCACTGAGCCGTGTTTTTTCGGGAAGCTGGGCGGGTCTACGGGAATTGTTGCGTCCTAATCACACATCACCTTTAGGCGTTGCGTTAAGTTATTTAGTGGAATAAGGTGGCCAGTTCTCCGACTCAAAGGCAGATTGTTTTGATCTGCACATATTTCACGATTTTAAGGTTGGTTGTGCACGTAATATTGCGCTGAAGGTCTTGTGTAAAACTGTTCAACAACCAATCAAATATGGCCAGTTGAAGCACAATTGGGTAATATAGTTCAGCAGATATCAGGATAGCTGTTAAATGTGGTAATATCTTCTGTTTATACGATTCAGATACCAGGAAATATCGATTCGGACAAGTTTTGTTTTATTTGTGATGAACTATGTGGTGGTGGCGTCACTTTACAAGACTTCGCTTGTTCTTTGTAAGTTTTCTATTCGATTGTTTTTTACCAGCGGGAAGAAGTGATTAGTTGACCTCTTCTGCCGGAAGAAAGACTCTCTATTGCACTTTCAGCAATCTTCTAGAAAGTTAAATCTCTGACTGGTGCCCTTCGTGGGCGTGTTTTGAACAAGTCTTTTTTTATAGCGCTTCAGCGAGAAGAAAACACTTGTGTTTTACACGAGTTTATTTCTCGAAGGACGGTGATTTGCCTTTAGACTACTAGTAATCATTCGATAGCTTAAGATTCAACAATTCTAACGATTGACAGGCTTGAGGCGGCTGATATGTGAAAAGCTAGTTTTGTTATAATTACAAATTCTTCTTTCGCTTCGAAAGAAATTCGGGATAAAACGTATGACCCCTGTACGAAAAACTCTCCTCTACCCGTTCATATGCTTTCGTGCTTCCACGGAATTTTAGTTGAATTGCGCATCCGATGCGGAACATAATATTATTTTGAACTTTACAGCGTTAATAAAAAACTGCTTCCATAAAACATCCATAAAAGCACTAACCAGAAATTTGAGCTTTCGGATGGTCACTAACAGTCTTATGAAGAATTCTTGTTCAGCGAAGGAGTTCGTTCCTTCATACCGTGCTGTCGGACGGAAAAGAACCTGAGCTTTTTTTTTTGAATTTTGTATTCATAACCCAATTTATGACTTCGATTTTTGTTTCAGTTGTTGGCGGGTGATTCATACATCGTGTATGAAGAATAATTTTTCTCAAGATTGTGATTTTGGTCCTTATCGTTACTTCACTTTTCCGCCTAATAGTATTTACACTAAGCGAAGCGGGAAACGAACGGTAATCCCTATTGAACTGATCTTATCATAGTTTATGCAAAGATCGTAGTTCACCGGTTTAAGGTCATAGAACATGTGGAATTGCCAAAACAGGAGGATTTCAAGCCTGTAATCGCTATAATAAACACTGTTTGTGGCTCATGTACAGGAAAGAATGTATATAGAAGTTTTCTTCGTCATCTTCATCCGAAGCAGGTGTGTTTTGTTTTTTGTGGAATGGTTCAAACGTTCTTCTTTTTCTTTTGTTACTTGGATGTCGCTGTGTTCTACTGCAAGTCTTTCACTCCTCTGTCTTCCTCTCCTCCCCCCCCCCCCCCCCTCTCCCCTCTGTCACTTTGTCTCTCTCTCTCTCATTCTCTTTCTCTTCTCAGACTGTTCCTTGCATTCAACTTTGCTAACTGTTGATGTCAGAACTGAAAAGTATACGACATGGCAGACTAGTAGGAACCGCATTCTTCGTGGCAAGTTATGCAGGGTTGTCCTCTCATTGAAACCAGTAATGGTAATATTCAAAAGTGTAAGATGTTACAGATAAACTGTTTGGTACATTTTTGACAAATTGTCACAGTAGATTTAGGATTGTTAGGGAATCGTTCCTCTTAAAGTGTCCCAAGGTTTGAATCTCGTATATGTGAAATATGCAAGGCAGTCAGCAAAAGGAGTCAATCATAATTTTTTTTGCTTCTGAGATTACGACATCCAGTCTTTTTCCTTGTCAGAATTTTTCATCTAGGTCATCGATGTGCAGAAGGAAAACATAAAAACGGCTCTTCAATGGATCGAGGATCATCCAGAGGTGCGCTCTGCTTGAGTTTTGATGACACTTCAGGTAATCGCTTGGTATATGGCAACAAATGAAAATTCTCCCTCCTTCGCGATTAATGACTTCCCACTGAACTGTAATGATTAGAAAGCTCATATATCTGAACAGTGTTGTAACGCTATAACAGAATGAAAACATTTCTTTCGTTTCGAGTGTTTTTATGAGACCACGCTCAAATTTCCTTTTATCTCATAAGTATTATTAGAGCCAACATGTAATGTGGTCTAATTTAGGTCTGACTTATACAGACAGTGTTGTACACTCGATTGCTCTTGGCTGGTATCGTCAATGTAAATCAATCGAGCTTTATAAGTCAACCCTATAACGGACCATATGACATGTTGCCTCAAATAATACTCATGAAATATGTTGAAATTTGAGCATAGTCTTAAGAAAACACTCGAAACGAAAGGTATGATACATTGACGATATCAGCCAAGAGCAATCGAGTGTACAATACTGTCCATTCTGTGACAATTTCACTTGGTGGACGGTGTAACATGTTCGTCTCGCCTACTTTTAGTATAGGGCACTGAGCTACCCGAGAGGATTGGCATAAGACGAAGGGTACCGCCTGACTGACGAGACCGACAAGGTCGAAACACGTCTATCGAGCTCTATAAGTCAGCCTTATAGCAAACCACATGACATGTTCACTCAAACAATAGTTATGAGACATGTTGTAAACATCTCTGTTTCACACACGCAAATTTCTCGCAGGACACAACTTATTCAAACTACAACCATTCGATAGCGTTAGTTTCGACCATTATAGCGCGTGCTTATTTTGTGAAAAGGACGTTTTGGTGCATTGTAGCAGAGTAAGCTAGATGGAGTTCCACACATTCGATTCGCTCCTTTATCGGCTTACGTGTGGTCTGGGCGTCTGCTGGCCGCAGATTCGATGTAGATGTAGCATTCCGCGATTGATCAATCGAAATGCATTGTCGTGTCACATGTGAAGTGGAGTTTTTGTAACTCGATCAAGATTTTTGCTCCGCTTCGGAAGAAATTCACGATCAAACGTGTGATTCTGAAACTATATGATTCCCTCTACACGTTCGTATGTTTTTCGTGCTTCCAGCGAAGTAATTGTAAAAACGCACGACCGATGTAAAACGATTTTATTTCGAAATCTATTGCATTATAGATAGATTTACAATAAAAAAGGACCACGCAGCACACTAGTCAGAAATTTAAGCTTTGGAATGACTGCTGACATCCTCATGAAAGTTCGCTTGCCATATAGCAGACAGCTACCTCTTTTCATTATCGATTTTTCATTTTATTTTGCTACAGACGGCGACTGATGTGAGAATTGTTGTTGGTGGAGGTGACGGGACCATCTCAGTCGTTTTTGAGACGCTTGAACTTTTCAGGAAAAAGCCTCCGGTGCGTTTGTTTATTGCACTCCTTCATTGTCAAAATCAGCAGTATGCCCGACGACAATTGATTATGTGTGATAGAAGTTTGTGACACTCTATTGATCCATCCCACAGGTTTTTTCTCCGTGGGAATCCTACCACTTCTAGCTGCCGAAAAGTGCTGGGGGTTGGAAATCAGCTCAACGCCTAGACGAGCATCACAACTACTCGGCTACGACCCCCTCTCCCCGGCATTTGTGACAACACTTATTTTATCGATATGAGTTGTTATATGAGCTCACTATGAGTTGTATGCTATTCGTATCATCCCCTCAGTGTGATAATTCGCAGCCCCTTTTTAGAAAAATTACCGTGATCCTTTTTCTTCACTCTATAGTCTGGTTTTTCGTTTTCGTCGGTTTCTTTTTGGTTTCACATTATAAATGTCCTCTAAGTTTATGCATCTATTCACTTTGAAAAAATCCACTTCTCACGTACGATGGAGGATCTTCTCCACTGTTTAGCAACGGTGCTGTTGAACTTTAGTAGTCTGTTTTCCAGCACATTTTCGTTTTTGTTCCAACATAACCCCACTTCACATGTTCTGCCAATATCAGCCTTCACTAGATCCTCTTTTCCCCAGTGGCTGAAAACTGGTCTAGGTAGTTTTCTTTCAACAACTTTGGCTAGCCGTATTATTCCTCCCCCATTTGTATCATAAACTGTATCGGACATCATGAATTCTAGGGAACTCTTCCTACACAAATGAAAATTTTGTGACCACGATAAGATAAGGAATTTTCTTCTTGTCTCGGAGCGTTTTTGGACCAGTGTTTTGGGGGTATTGAGCGACACATCTACCACTGTGCTAGCCCTACACCCTTGAACACATGTATGCATGTATTAGCGATTGTAAAGGAGCTTTTTATATCTTACTAACGGCTTATGTGGGGGATACCCTATTGTGCAATACTAAAGCAGGTTTATCTCTGATCAGGTCTTTCGACATCCATGAGTTTTCTTCAAATTGCTAGTGGCCACTTCCTTCTATGGTATCGAGGAATTAATGATATTTTGTTGGTTTCTATTAGAAAAGGGTATAAAATTGTCTAGAAAAGCTATGATTTCCGATAGCACTATTGAAGCATCAATTTAAAAGCTGTAAGTTCCGTGGGTGAGATTATGGAGTATTTTGAAAGAAGCTTTACAGAATCGTATTGGTAAAAGCGTCGTCGGTTTTCTCTACATTCACTAGCTTTTATTCTCTCCAGAGTATAAATTTGTAGTTTTCTCGATGATTCACTACCTTAATGTGACGAGAAAGCCGAGAATAATATAGATTATGCACGATTCTTATCGTTTGCTCTGTTCCTTATTGAACCATCATCACTTGCGATTCATGCTTGGCCATTGCAAATGCGTTGAGCCTACTTCATTATCAGTTATGAGGTTGCGGGAAAAATTCCTTAAGAGCCGCTGAAAATTCAAAGTTCATACATAAATCCAACCAAAACATTCCAACGATCTGCAAGCTTCCGGATCTGCTCAAAATCTCCATTCCTTGAGCTTTGAATAAAAAAACTTCTAACTTGCCTCTCCAACGTGATAAAATGTCTCAAATCGACCACTCAGGAAATGTTTCATTGAGAGCAAAAGACCATAATCGGACGGTACAGCATCTGAACACTAGGCTGAGTGCGCCAAGACCTCTACTCCCTCTAATTCATCAAACTTTCCCTAGTCGTCTTTGCGGTGTGAAGCTTGGCACTGTCCTGCTGAAACAGTGCGCGCTTTCGACGAATCAATATCGGGTACTATTCCTTCAACGCATCTTAGACGGGTCCAGCTCCACTCACTAAAGCTCGGCTTTGGTGGCGTGACTATTTGGAGCAGTTTCGATTTGCAAGACACCTTCAAAATCACATCAAATGCAGATCATGATCTTTTCGCCAAACGGGTTTTGACGGGCAATTTTAATAGCAGAGATTGACCTTTTGGAATACAACTTTTGCTGCAGTCGTGATTGACCAGAAAGACCCTCTTCTCATCCGACGTCACGATGCGCTCCCGAAATCAGATCGTTCACCGGGATCTGCAACAACTGGCGGCAAACTCCAGCTCGGCAGTTGTCATGAGCTACGTTGTCGGAGATTTCTTAGGTTATGGGGATTTCTTATGGGAATATGCCCGAGATATTCTCAGAATTTACAGAGACCTATGCCGTAATGAAACACATAAAATTTGAATTTTTCGGCTTAGTAATAACGTCTAAAAAAACTTTGCTATAACAGTGAAGCTCCTCCGCTGATTTATGTAGAATTATAACTTTTGAAGATGAAAACTATTTGTTGGTTCAAGCTATCGCATTTCGGTAACTTTTCTTTGTGCTTCATTTCTTTTTCAAAGTGAATTTTGTAGAAATCTTTATATCGAATATGGATACATTGCCGTTTCCAGTCTTTTACATATTTTGTTTACTTCTAAAGTTGTTCGTTTATTTCCTATACGTGCTTCTTTCATAGGTAGCTATTCTTCCACTGGGTACGGGCAATGATCTTTCACGAGTGTTAGGATGGGGTGCTGGAACAAATGGGGAGCTGGATATACTGGAGGTGAAGTTTGTTTTACCTTGTAATCCATTGTGGAAAGATATAATTTCTTTCACTTTAGTTTCTGAATGACGTTTACTCAGCGGAAGTGCAGAAATTAGACAGGTGGAACATCATGATCAAAGCGAAGAATCAGGTTTGATCCTTTTCAAAATCTTCTCTTATTTCATATTTATCTGTAAATTGCTCTCCTTGTTGGTGTTTCAAGTCGTTGATCTCTTTTACAGTTCGGTAGAAGAACAGTGATAACGAATAGAAGGATGACCAATTACGTCTCTGTAGGAGTTGACGCTAGTGTCACCTTCGGTATGCAGTCGACTCGTAAGTCCATACCGAGAGCCATGAGTAGCAGGTACTAAACACTTTTGCATATTTCTGAAAGTTTTACTGACAGTTGCTAAAAGTTTTTGTTTAATATAATTTCAGCAACATGACATAATAAAGAGCCGTATGGTTCTAAGACAATGGCTTTTTAACCTTTAAATCTAAACGTCGTAACATATTGTGAACTTCTCATCTCAACCCTTTAGCTTCCGGGGACCCTAATTAGTGAAAGGACACGACAGCAATAGCGTCCATTTGTCTAGAATGTAAGCTTGCAAATTGTTTCTAGTAGTGTCGTCTGGTTTATTTATCTCTAGCTCGAAATTGTGCTGTCTGTTCGGGAGAATAAGCGGCAGTGTCTTCATCTTGTGGCAGGTCACCGCAAGTCTTTACGTTTAGCCCCTAGGCCCGATCCTCCAAGACCACAAGCAAAGAGCATGAATTAGCGCTAGAGGTAAATGAACGCGACGACACTACTAGAAACAATTTGAAAACTTACATTTTAGACCAATGAGCACTGTAACAGTGTGTGTCGCTGCATTGATTTGGGTCCCTGGAAGTCAAAGGGCTAATTGGAAGCTCTAAATAAGCGAATGAGTAGTACAAATTTTGCCTATGATATATGCGTCTTTTTTCTGCCAAAATAAAATTTTCGCATTATGGTCCTCAGGAAATGTTTTCACCGTTATTTTGAAATAATATGCGTTGCGAAAGCGAAAGTAATCGAACTATCGTGGTGTCGCCAAGTATATATGATAGTGTTTACCGGTGTATTGCTGTCTTTGCGGCTCTTGCACTTGCGTGAGTAATATTATAAGCGTGAATCTGATCACCAATTCAATGAAAATCCTAGTTATGAACAGGTTTGAATTGAATCAGTATTTAATGTCTTCAGTTACGTCTCTTTTTTGAACGTAATATCCTGTATATGACTGTAAAATGCGCATCTCTTCTACACTCATATCTTTATTGAGCTCGTCTGTTCATGAAAAACCATTTTTCTCCGAATCTGTTAACTTTTAAGTTTCTTCTTGAAATTAGCAGCAATTCTCAAACAGCCACCTTGGTTGTGTTTAACCCTTTGGTACGACCGGATCACGGCACTAGCATCGCCCCGCCGTTTCGCGCGGCGAGCATTTCTTTAAAGAAAAAGGTTCCTGGTTCGATTCCCTCCCATGACGCTTCGCAGCAGTTTCCTTTGTCTTTTTTTTTCGTGTTCAGTTTAGTGGACACCATATCTTACAATATCCCATGTAGTAACACCATAACACAGGCGATTTATCGTTAAAATTACTCATTCAATAATCTGGTTTTTTTTATCAAAAAGTACAGATTGTTAACAGCTGAGCGTTTTTTTTTTTTTGCTATGACAATTACGAGTATGGAAGGACCTTCAATATTAGTCGACACCAGAAGGCCCGTTGTTAAGCGTCGTGGTAGGGATCGAATCAGCAACTTCCTCTCGATTCCAGCATCACTAACTACCCTACCTAACGGACTGCTCGCCATCCGCGCGCGGCGGCGAGACGGAGTTAGTGTCGTTAATCTGTTGCACCGAAAGGGTTAATAATGGATCCATACAATTGGATAAGTAATGAAAATACTTGTACGCTCAACGAAATATCAAGCTCAATTGATTTATTCTGATCTTCAGATTTCTGAACAAATTTCTCTTCTTCTCTTTTGGTACCAAAGACGTTTTCACTCGAACATGTAAGGGTCTCCAAGATAAAATCTCTCTTTACTTGGATGATAGGTCTGCTGTTTTGCATCTTTCTGATTTATGTTTTATTTTTAATCTTGAATTTCTGATTTTCAGATTAGTAAAGCTACCGGAAATTGAAGGTCTCGTGTTTCTGAACATTCATTGTTGGGGCGCTGGAGTGCAGGTGCTTTTCGTACTTCTGTTCTGTGCATTGGGAGTGGTAAAATTTGATATTCAAACAGCCGTTTGTATTCAGCCGTGGAAGTATGCTGGAGATGAATGTCCTCAAAAAATAGACGATGGAATTTTTGAAGTTTTTGCTGTGACTTCGTCTTTTCATATTGCACAAATGCAGGTGCGTGTGGTATCTCTACCGGATCTATGTGGTTATAAAGGGACAAAGGAAGAAACCGATCTTATTCGCTGGAGAGGAACTGTTTACAGGAGTGTTAGTAACCACTCAAAAGCTGATACTTCAGGATACAGCCGCATCTCGACTCTTTCCAAAACATTCTTTTTTTGATTCTGTTAAAGAAGGAGGTTTCTTGCGATGCAGGCGCTCACCTTTTAGCCAAACTGAGCTCCTTTTTTAGATTATTAGTAATCATTTAATAGCGTAATCGTTTTTAATTCCATAACTGTGCTTATATCCTGAAACGACAGTTTCTCTACAATTCGGCAAGTAAAATAAGTTGATTTCGATGCGAGCAAGGTGGCCTTTGACCAATTCACGTACACGGCCACGTTCGATGACGCTACAGTTATTGATTTTTCGAGCATATGAACTTGTAGAGAAATAACGCGTCAGCAGTTCACAGTGCCGCTTCACAAACAGGCACGAAAATTTGCCAAACACTGTCTTGTTCGCTTATGTGAATTCAACTTTTACTAACTTATACTACCTGCCGCGTTTGGGGCGAACGGTCTTTTCAGATTATAAAAAAAAACGTTGGAATCAGAAGCGATTAAACTATTCAGTGATTACTAATAGTCCAAAGAAAGAGCTTTATCCGGCGAGAAATATGCGTGTCTGAAGCCAAGGAATCTCCTTTTGTAACAGCGTCAAAAAAGTGTTTTTCCAACCGGCGATGTGAGGATGTAGCTTGAAGTTTCAGCTTTCGAATGGTTATTAATAACACTATGAAAAGTCCTCTCCAGCAAATGAATCGGTTTTATATTTGTCCCGTTCTGACCGAATAGCACCCGCTACTTTCCTATCAACTCATATAAGATCTCTCTCCGAAACAATGTTATCTGGCAATATACCCAAATGACGTAGACGGATGTGCAAACTTTTGCGTAAGTTCGAAGTTCACCCTGTGCGGGGCGCGTGCTTTAATCCATGCTCTAGCCTGTTTTGACACCACTTTATTTACGTTACGGCTCATTCATCTTTCAGCAACCAATCGTCAACGGTTTGGCCTGGGTAGTCGATACCAACATTGAGCCCAGTCACGCTGGCAGACGTTGAGTTTTGGATGATCGAAGAGAATTCTTGTTGTTTATCGCTTCTAGCAAAGATATGGTGTGTAAATATACCCATTAACGAAGAGTGATATGCAAAACTTCACGCTCTCTCGTATAGGGTGGAATACGGGTTTGAATCCTACCTTACTCAAACGTTTTGATTATAACTCCAAATTATTGGGTCTATCTACAAAACCATACCAACGCGGTAGAAGCGGTTAAATAAAAAGAATCTGTTTCATCACTCAGTACTCAGTATCTGTCAGCGTGACTTGGTTCATTGTCGATATCGACTACCGATGCCAGACCGTTGACGGGTGGTTGCTGATAAACAGATGCGTTGTAGCGGGGAAAGAGTGGTGGCAAAACAGGCGCCCGTGGTGCAAGGGATAGAGCACACGCTCCCTAAAAGGGCGAAATGCTTATCGAGTCCCGCCTGACACAAAAGTTTTGCATATCACTCTTCATCATTTAGGCATGTTCACAACATGACACCAACGCTGGAAGCAGTTAAATAAAAGAATTCTGCTGGATCTGACAATGTATTTTGAGTCTTTCGTGAGGTATGTCATGGGTACTTATACAGTGCAAGACACGTGTTTCTGCTTCACAGCCTTGTAAGTTGCACGATGGCTTTTGTTCATTCAGATTCTGCTATACAGAGGTATATCCCCGAGGAACTGATTGAACGAAAAGGCGCCGTCCAACTGACAAGGCTTCAAAGCCGAAACACGTGTCTTGTACCGTATAGCTGCCTATAACAGCCTTATGAGAAGCTCAAATACATTGTCGGATTATGTGGTGATCTCTTTCGCCCGTTTGAGCATCTAAACTGATTTAGCCTATGTCTATAGATCGCGCGACACTGAACAAATTGTATTTTGTTCTTTACCTTATGACTTCGTTCGTAAGCCCACTTGTTACATGATAATATTCGGGTGTATTTCTCTTTGACTGAATAATTCGAATCGATGGCAAATGGAGCAACTGACGTGATTGTCAGTCACATTCACCGTGCTCTTCTCTGACATCCTACTCGTATATCTACACTTGAATATTCTATGCGTAGATCAAAATATAAAAGTACTGTGAAGACCCATGAGCTGTACCTTCATCCTTTTACTGCACTGAAAACCGGAGACGCGTTATTTGTCGGGTGTTTGAGGTGTTCGCCTTATCGTTTCATATGGTGGTTCTATCTCAAAGGGAATTCTCTAGGCGCTCTTTTGTGTTCCGTGAGATTCTAAATATGATTGAGCGTTCTATCATATCTTAAAATCTTAACCGCGATGTAGAGCAATCTGATGATTGTTGAGTCATACAAGTGAGCGTGGAGCTTCGGAGTCGTTATTAGAAGTGGGCCTTGTTGATCTCCGTCTTTTGAGTAGTCTCCCAAGTTCTGATAATCCTGCTAAGGTTATGTCTCTTATTGTGGAACGATCTTTTTTGTTGTATCTTATTCAACTGTGGATTTCTATAAAGTCTATAAAGTGAGTTATGTCTCAATTTAGCCACTGTCTATCTTTTTATGTGATTTTCTTGAAGCCTTCGCGCATCGTTTCGTCCTCCCTTGTAGTTTTCGAAAGAACATCGGTTTCGAATGAAGACGAAGTGTTGACAAGAATTTTTCACCAGTGTGCATGGAACTCTAATTGCAATCTGGCTATTTCATTACTCAATGAGTTGGGCGGTAAATAGCGAGACGACCTAGCCTAACCGAGTCTACTTTTCGTTAAAACTTTTGATTGATTCATAAGAAGACATCATACATATGCCTTCATCAGTCATCGCAGAGGTGACTGAATTTATGTTTGGCGACTATCGAGAGCACCGATGGCATAAAGCAGTCTTTTTGCCCTTCTTGCCTACTACCGTACAATTTATTCGATCCCGTAGACATGGTTGGCTTGATAAGCAGGGGCGAGAGATAGAATCAGTAACTGGCCCTCTATGTATTGCAGGGCACCTAAAACGAGTGGGTACCCATGCTCCC
Source organism: Parelaphostrongylus tenuis (assembly GCA_019055375.1). Lineage (NCBI taxonomy): Eukaryota > Metazoa > Nematoda > Chromadorea > Rhabditida > Metastrongylidae > Parelaphostrongylus > Parelaphostrongylus tenuis. The sequence continues at coordinate 138,048 of JAHQIW010002741.1, forward strand.
CGGTGTCATATGGTGTTTTATCTGAATATGGTTTATGTGATGAAATCTTTCAACCAAGATTTTTTGGTTTTTTGTATTACCTGTAGGTCTCAAATATAAAAAAGAATAAAGCTTTTAGCATCGGTCAATCCTTGAGGGTTGCGTTATACATCCGTCTTCAATTTTTAACTTCGTTTGAGGTAACTGAATGCATATCTTGTCTTTACAATGGCTCGCGGTGGCCTCTCTCTGTAGCTATTCAGTGCTGCTTATCCTCCAAGACAAGTCTTCGACCAGTCTGGACCAATTTACCGATTCTGGAGAGATCGATAGTTTGGTGAGCCATGAGCGCGAGTTTGACCCTCCAACCACTGTGCAACATGTGCTCAAATAGATATCATAAAATCACCTTCGCGAGAAGTTTACAAGGACAGTGGTCTGTTAATCTGCTCACACTCAACATGGAAGTGGTTGGTATTTGGAACGAATCTTTGAGTTGTTCATCTCAAGTGCCCAAATACTGTTCTCATGGTCTTCTGTCGTACGTGTACTCGAAACATGTGCTCCGGTGTCGACTGCAAAATTTGGGTATAGTTCGTTACTTCCCCGGAAACCTCTGCGGTTTGCTTCGCATCTCAAATATAGAATTGGAGCTAAAAACATCGGGTCAACTTTTTTAGCAAGTTCGTCAAGGAATTGGGAGCTTAATTTTTCCGCAGAAAGCGGACTAAGTCAGTTCACGTTGTGAACTGCTGGATGTCTTAGGAGATTTCATATCAAACCTGTCTCGGTCCCACAGAAGCGATGACTGCATGTGATTACTAAAACTACTTTTAAACAGCTTCTCATCTTCTTCTTATATGGAGAAAACTTGTTAGAATAGCAAAAGATATTTTCAGAATTTAGCACAATAGCTGTGTCTATGACATAAGACCTGGAACAGCTGGTGAGATGGCTGCAACGGCTTGGTCCTGATATTTATTTTAATCTACTCTTCGCTTATTTAGTTACAGAACTGACTATGTACAGTCTTAAATCTCCTTATGTTGTACTCACTTATAGAAAGTCCGATGTTAAAAGCAGTGCGAGAAGTTTCTCATCAAGTACTTATGTTCTGCTAACTCATTTTTTGAAAAAGATCATGAACACTTCATGTTCAAGGTTGGCCTCGCGACACCACTTTTCATTGGACAAGGAAGAAAAGCACTTGTGATAACACAAGAAGGGGCTGTACTTCCAATGCAGTGGTAAGCCTCCATCTCGAATTTTCATCGATTACATTATGTTTTCACTTCGTTATCGCCTTGCTATAGTGATGGTGAAGCATGGATGCAATCGAGATGCGAGTTTCACATATCACACCATGGACAAAGTCACGTCTTAAAAAAGCTAGAAGCAAAACCTTCGAGCAGTAGATTTTTTGAGCTGTGTTTTGACGCTGTTCTTTTAAGATTCCATTCTGGTACGAAACTCTGTATATATGTATATATATACATGCATATGTCTACATATGTGCATATACATATGCATGTATGTGTGTATAAATGCGTATTTGTACATATATATATATATATATATATATATATATATATATATTACATGTGTATACTTAAATCTGTATATTTTCTCATGAATATCAATTCTAAGTGCTTCGAGATTTTGCAGTCCATTGCCTTTCATAAGACATTGCATAATCATATGTGTTTCAAAATAACATAATACGTGTAAAATCACTGCGCATAAGGTTGAAGTCATATTTTTTTCGGCTAATTTTGATTGTGATTTTGAGAAAATGGGTATTGTTTATTGTAGAGATTGTTATGTTAGAGTAACGATAATGCAATCTGAATAAAAAGTGAACTTTGTGTTTTTAAGTACGAATAGAAGTCTATGCGTTTCGAAAATTTCAAATTTTCTTTTTTGCAAAAAATGTTAGTTGGTTTTGTCGTGGTAAAGACCTTATTCAGAAGAATTGACTGGTGATTCATTGTAGTTTTGGTCCATTAGTCATAAGAATGGTAAAAAAAAATGGTTAGGGCAAAATAAATCGTTTCTTTCAAGAATTTATCAATGAAAAACTGAAGAAATCCTTTTTGGGAGGTCTACTGCGTTTATGAAGCTCATGTGAAGAACAAGGTGAGGTGACATGAATGAATTTGCAACTATTTGTTAGTTTGTACCAAGATCGCTTCTAATTTTGAAGTCCTTTTGATTTATCTCTCGGCATTTCGACCTTGCACACGGTGGTGCTCATCGTGAATGCCGAGGCTGATATGCCGCTTTTTGCAACGCTTTGGATCTATATGCCACAGGGAGAGAATGCCATTTGTTGAAGTTGACGACGGCGTTTTTCAGACCATGGTAGTCGTTGAGTTTCTTGTTGAAAAAATATGCTTCCTTTTTCAAAGAAAGCAATAGTCTAAAGACGTTGTGGGTATAATACCTGTGAGATATGATAGGCTAGCTGGTTAATCCGCATCTATGTTGGATAATAGGGTGTGGCTATTGTTAATCTTGTTGCAGGTTCAGCTTCAAGTTTCTGCAGCGATTCGTTTCCCAAAACCTTCGCAACAATGACTATGAGGAAACAAATTGAATGCAAAAGGTGCTAGGAATCGCACAGCAAGTTGTGCTGAAGGGTGGTGTAAACTAAAAAGAGAAGGGTCTGTAGCCGAAAGACTAGTGGTGCTGAGCGTGGGTTAACGAGAAGATCATCCCTCTTAGCACTCTACGGCAACTGATAACAAACGCCGCACGAAACACCTCCGAATGGCTGTCCTAGAAATTGCAAGGATACGTTCTCGGCCGCTATTCTACAACATTCGTGGGAAAGTTGAAACCCTCTAACAAGCAGAAAATATAATTGAAGGCCAAAAGTGCTGCGATTAGCACACTGGAAGAGAAAAAGATAAGTACTGACTCAAGTAATAAAAGTGAAAGTGTAATAAAGGAAAAAAAAAATCGATAATACACGCAGGGTGGAGTGAAGGAATCGTAATAAAAGGATAAATCTAACCTCACTATCATCAAAACCACGTAGCTCTACAGCGGACAACTGGTCCATATTCTCAGTAAGGATATCTGCTCGTATCTCATCAAGCTGAAAAAGATAAGTAACCGCTCAGCATATAAGGAAAACCAATTCAAAAATGTATTCTGTAGAACAAATGACAGCAGAACTTTCGAAGAACTTGTGACCAATGGGACAAACCTTCCTGGCGAGAGCAGCTGGAGAAAATTGACAATCGTTTGATAAGAAGGAAGTTGAACCATTGTTTGATCTACGCTGCTCAACAAATAGAAATGTTTCGATAACAAATAAAAACAGCGACTTTTTATTAATCTCGGTATTAATAGTCAATTCACTTTAGAATTCCATAGATTAGAAGTTTCTGCACTGAAAAGTAGTAATTAACAGTAATTTTAGTAAGTTTTAGCAATCTTATGAAATCAGTACCTTTTTTTCAATTTTTACTTATTCGTGTTTTTGGAAAAGTAAAAATAAAGCTTTAAAAAATACTTTATTACCGAAATGCGCGCGCGCGTTTTTTCGTCTTTTTGTTTGCAAGGATTGAAGCGCTCCTGTTATCTATGGAATGCTAGGGTATGTAGAACTTGAAGACTTATTTTGCTTAGCCCTAAGGAGGTTTGGTGATGATAGCAGTATCAAAAGTTCGATGACTGACGTTTCGGAGAATTCGACTTTCTGGATCGAGCCTGGATTGATGTTGTAGTGGAATATCACAGTGAATCAGTGAATTGTCGATGCCTTTATTATATAGCCAAGGTCAGGTTGAAAGACCTTCCTTGCTTGATCTTCTTCTTGGGGTTTTGATCTTTTGATCTGATCTAGGCGGTATGTAAAGGCATCGACGATCCACTGAATCATTCGAATAGTCTAATATAACGCGCATCCAGGCTCTGAAGCAGCTGAAATGTTGGCCATCAAACTGCTGCTATTACTACTTCTGCCAAACCTCTCGTCGGCTAGACAAGATAATAATCATTACGAATGTTATAAAAAAAAACTAAAGACATGAATTAGGAAGGAAATTATGAAAGAGAAAGAAAAGAATGAGAAGAAGAGAATTACCTTCGGCGAGACTTCACACTCGATATTTTTACTGGATCGTCATTTATGCCCGTTACGTCTGCTGTTCTCGTACCTAGTCATTACCACTGAAATACTGATGATAATGATGAAGAAGAAGACGATGAAAAAGAGAGGAGTTTTGTTGTAATTCCTAAGTAAACAGCTGAAAAGAATCAAATATAAATTGCAAAGTTTTAATTAAAAAAATGAATTATAAATCGAATAATAAAAAAGGAATAAAACAAACTCTTCAATTGGCAAGAATTCTTTTTATTTCATCGCGTTTTAGCGACGGTATAATGTTGCAATTATACTCAATCTTGTTGAATAATTTGCAAAACGTTGACGTTAGCCGGGAACCGAACCCGCATTTCACCCTTTCGTGGGCGCATGCTTACCAATTGCGCTACCGGCGCCCTTTTTGGTTAAATTACGCGTCCCGAAAAGAGTGAGATACGGGGTCCGACTCCCGTCTGACGTCAAAGTTTTGCACCGTACTCGACATTACTGGGTGTCTTTACTAAACTCTCAAACTACGCTGAAACTAAGCTAAACAAACTGAAAAGGAATAATCTTTTTTCGGCATTTTACGTCTTATAAAGTTTGTAGATTAGTTAGAATCGAAATCACAAAGTCTGAGTCCAAATTTGCAAAACTCTTACTTTAGCCGGGAATCGAACCCGCATTCCACCCTTTCGTGGACGCATGCTTACCAATAGCGCTACCGACGCCCTTTTGGTTAAATAACGCTTTCCGAAAAGAATGAAATACGGGGTCCGACTCCCGTCTGACGTCCACGCAGATACCTGAAGTAAACAAACTGAGAAGGAATAACCTTTTTCTACCACTTTACATTTCATAAAGTCTGTAGAAGAGTGTGAACGTGGAATGCATATGTGCTGCAAATATGAGAAATTCAAGCTAGTGTTGAGTGATATTCAAACTTTGTACCTTAGGCAGGAATCGAACCCGCATCACACCGTTGCGGGAAGCTCGTGCTAACCATTTGCACTACCGAGGCACCCGTTCTGCCGTAAAAGATATTGATTTGTTCGCAGGAGAGCTGCTAAGCCGAACAGGTGCCTCGGCGATGCCGTTGGTTAGCAAGCGCCACCTGAAAGGGTGACGATGCGAGTTCGATTCCTGCCTGAGGTACAAAGTTTGAATACCACTCAATATTATCGATTTTACTCTTTGTGGAGCCTTTAGAGTCTTGCTATGAACAACTGGTAGTGGAAAGTTTCTGTTTATGATGAGAATATTTCAGAATAAAAGTCGCAAAAAGCGTCTCAATATCCTGCCTTTGTGGAGCTTCGTGATCCCATTGATTTTTGGAGTATTCATTTATTGATTTCTTCAAATACGAAATTATGAGAGCACGCTAAGGCTTGGATTTAGACTCAGATAATTGACGGGACCACATCTGTCCGCTAATGTCCAAAATCCCTGAGAATAGGGTAATTGCAGTTCGGAGCGCTTTCAATGTTGTTCCATGTGACACGTTAGCCGAATGAGTTCCACGGACCCAAGATGGGCGTATCCGCCAGTGTGGGTCCACGGATTCACTTGGCTAAGAGAGTTACCGAGTCCTTTTTTTCCTAACAATATTACTTACTTGGGCATTCAGATAGACTTGCTAAACAGAGTGGTAAGTCTGAAAACAACCCCTATTTGATCGATAGTAGCTAAGTTTTTTTACGAGTTCTCTGTTCCAAAAACCTCTAGAAGTGGTCAGGTCAGAGTCCTGGCTATTATATGCTGATTTGTCGCTTCTCCAAGAATTTTTCGCTTCCACATATGTCCCTTTAATCCTTATTAGACTGTGGATCCAAGGCCTCTGTGTCTCTGACCTTCAAGGTGCTGCGTCTAGTAGTGGCGTTCAATCCCGGGCATTCTGTGTCTACCAGTGGCAGGTGCCATTAGACGCCATTGTTAGACACAGAGACCGTGGGTCCATGGGGCCGAGTGGGTCAACTCGGCTCCTACTTATCAGGGTTACCTAATCATCTATCTCTTAACTTTCGATGTCCCTGGGGCAGGCGTGCGATATTTTCCTTGTTGTTCATGGAAAATATCAAGGTCCAGACACATCCCACCCCACCCCGCCCAAACTCCCGAGGAAGAATTTCCAGAGAAGTGTGGGTGGAAGAAAAAAAACCCCGAAGGCGATTTTATAGGTGGCAACTATGCTATAGACGGGTTACTCGCCAAATCTTCCTATTATTTTTATTTAAATATTTAAACGACCTGTCATCGCAATTTTCTTTAACCAGTACTTCTAGCATTCGATGCGTTTTTCGTGGTCTTGAAATGACGTAGAAAACTGTTCGAGCATGTCTCCTTGAAATCTCGAGTATAGCCTGGCTGTGGCGTTTCCATGGGGCATTCGTTGTCGACTGCCTGAGAGTGTGGAGGGGGGGGGGGGGGGGGGGGGGTTGGAGCCCAGCTCCATGCGCACCTCGACGAGCATCACAAACACTCGGCTACGGCGCCTCCAAATGTTGCTGTAGTAGGAGAATTACTTCAGTTGACCAGCCAGCCGATGACTACTTCCGGTTGAAAAGTACCCATGTGGAAGAGGAGGGATTTTCCTATATTTCCATAAATCAAATGATTCATTCATTTCACAGCTTTTTAGCAGTGTTATGATTCCACAGATATGAATTCAAGAGTATTGATTGGTATGCAGAAAACTCGACATCAGGTGGGACTTGAACCCGAGAGTTACCCATACTGATGGCGCATGCTACCGCTACACCACGCCTGCCACCGCTCTAGTATCATCCGGTGTGGATGGGACGCGAGTTCAACTTTCGCCCCCAATCTCGAATGCTTTGCAAGCCTCGAAGTGCTCAGAGATTCTTCTAGAGGCCTATATAAAGAACGCTTAATGTATTCCTCCGGTGTGGTCCTACAACGACAGAAGTGGGCGCGAAAATTGACTCCGCCTTGTATTTGAATCGAACCCGGGTGTCTCTGCTCGCTGTCAGTCCTTGTTTGCCTGCATGATTTTGTTTGTTTATCTCTTCATTTATACCGATTTGTTTTTCAATAAACCCAATGATGTAGAGTGGTGTGCAAAAACGTTTGTGCCAGCCGGGATTTGAACCCGGATCTTACTCTTTCCGGGAGCATGTGCTAAACCGTGCAACGATAAGGGTAAGATCAGGGTTCGAATCCCGGCTAACGCAAACGTTTTTGCGCACCACTCTACATCATGGGGTCTTTGAAAACATCATAACACCGCAATAGGCGGTCAAATAAATATGATTCCAACTGATTTGTTTTTTTTTCCATTTTCGACTACCAGTGCTCTAACACTTCACAAACATTGGAATGTCATCGAGGAACGATAACAGTTCTACGGGACGAGATGGTCAGTTCTCAACAATTTTTGGTTCTGTTCGGTTATGAGGGAGCAGATGAAAACTTGAACTGATTAGCTCGGCAGGAACTCTTCATAGGAGTGCTAGTAACCATTCAAAAGCCGAGGCTTCAGACTTCAACCTCACGTCGCTGGTTTTCGGGAAAGCCTTTTCTTAGCCTTGTCACAGGAGATTTCTTAGGTTGCAGACGCGCATATTTCTCGCTGGACAGAGCTTTTTTTTTTGGACTATTGACATAGATTTCTGTGAATTTTACAGCGATATAAAGGAGTGTTTTGAAAACGGAGATGTAAGGCTGTAGCCTGAGGTGTCGGCTTTTGAATGATTACCAACACTCTTATAAAAAGTGTTCCTCTCCTGCGAATGAAATCGGTTTTTCATTTATCCCTCATAACCGAATTGAACCGGTTTTTTCTAGATCAAGTTGAGCACTGAGTTCAGTATCCAAGTTCATTCTGTCAACTTGGTTAATTTTAAGCTTATTGAGTTTTCTGCTTGAAAAATCTATCTCACAGTCAACAGAGTAAACTAGTTCGCAACAGACACCAAATTTGTTAACCAAAACTAATCAAAACCGCTTGCCAGCACTAATCGGATCATGCGTCATCAGCCTGAATACATTTCTGCCGTCTCGCAGGCAACAAATCACTGTCGTGCTCATAGAACTCGCCATCTTTGGATTCAAAGAAAGTTGTCAATCCTCGACGCAACTGAGTGATGTCTCGGAATTCTTCTTGCTCAGGAGTGCTCCGGCCACCGGAAGAGGTGACAGTCAGGCGGCTGCAAGTTTGAGGCAGGCAGGCGGCAGCTGTACGGCGGATTATCCAGCAACTCCTAGCCCGCTTCGGTCAACTTCCTTTTTGTCAGTTTATCGACATGCAACCCTGCGTTGTCTTGAAGCAGGACGCGATTGCGCCGACGTCGACGTGACAGAGCCTGATTACAGCGGTCTAACTGGTCACAGTAGCGCTAGCGCTAAATGTCTCTTTGGCCGGCAAAGCGGATCCTCTTCATTTGTTTCAGTGACGGTTTCTGGATCAACTTCGCTTGGACGTATGGAGTGCAGCTAGTCCTTCAAGAGGTGTTTGTGCAAAACTTTCTGAGCTTCTCATACCGAATTTGCACATGCTTGTCCTATCATGACCACCAACCCCAACCTCATGTCCAAATCGATTCAAATCAAAGGCTATGCTCATCATCTTTTGGGACCGGATTGGACCAATTCACTGGGACTTGCTGTCAGCTGGAGAGACGATCAACGCCAATCACCACAGAGAGCACGTGGACCGCTGCAGTCGGGCTCTGTCATGTTGACGTCGCCGCAATCTCATACTGCTTCAAGACAGCACAAGGACGCATGTCATCAAATTGACGGATAAGCAGTCGAGCGAAATGCGCTGGGGCGTTGCTAGATCATCTTTCGTGCAGTCCTGACTTGTCGCCGTCTGACTATCAACTCTTCCGGTCGCTGGAGCAGTTCTTGAGCAAGAAGAATTTCCGAGACAACAATCAACTTCGTCGAGGATTGAGAACTTTCTTTGGAACCCAGGATGACGAGTTCTATGAGCGCGATATTGATTTGTTGCCTGGGAGATGGCAGATACGTGTGCAGTCTGATGGTGCATACTCTGTATAGTGTTGTTAAGCAATTTCAATTATTTCTGGTCAATAACTTTAGCTTTTATTGCTCTAGTGCCAGAACTTATGAGAGGATGTATAAATCTATGTTATTAGTTGTTTATGAAACCTTGCTATAAACGTTCAATACATCTTGTAAGAATGTTTGGGGCCTTACCGATTTGTTACGCTTGAGCCATACATACGTTTTGGAGGTGTCGCTCTCTTCGCCCTCAGTGCCTTGCCAGCCCTGCTATAGAGTAGGATTCAGTACCACGGATTTGGGTTGAGGCGTGGACCACTGACGATAAGGCAGACGCCTCCGAAACGTACGTATGGCTCCGGCGTATCAACCTCGGTAAGGCTTTAAATATTCTTGCAGGACTTATGAAAAGACCTAGTGGCATTATGGTGTAGTATCTAGAGGTATTCTTGTATGTGAAATTTTCTCCAGAGCTTTCTCCAGAGCATGAATCTTTGCAGCCTTAGTAGAAGTATTATGGTAACGGTCCACTATCATGGTATATACGAGGATATTGAGTGGTTAGCAGAGCTTTAAACTTTGAACGGGAATGGAACTTGCATGTCACTCTTTGCAGGGTGTGTGCTAACCATTGCACACCGGATCTTGTTCTGCTATCACTGCTTCTACTGTTTTGCTAAGCTGACAGCTTCGATATGTTTTAATGTAAAAAGGGTGAGAACATCAGAACCCTCGATTCTTTAGTGGCTAGCACGCACGCCCGGAAAAGGCTGAATCGGATTCAGCTCCCACCCATGGCCCCAACTTTTGCATATCACTCAGAATTCCTGCATATGTTGATCCGTACTTCACATTAAAAGTTTACTTGAAGAATCGCTAAGCGAGAATTATGGCGAAGAGGATGTCATTGATGAATTATTCAACGATGAAAATGATGATGTGGAAGAGGAAGAAGGAGAAAATTTATTTGGAGACGATATGGAAAGGTGGTTTTCATAAACGCCTCTTAATTCTGATCTTTTCGTAGCATTTCTAAAAGCTTTCTGTTCTCTTAAGAGAAGAATGTAGATGTTTATCTGTGAGGTTGTTTTTAGGGATTATCGTTCACAACCGGAGCTTGATGTATACTCTGAGTCTGGCATGGACGATGCATCCGATATTCAAGAACTATCACTCAGTGCGAGACAGGCAGCTGAAAGAGAAATGACCCAGCGAGACCAGCTTTTCGACGACGACTACTTATTCTATGAGGGAGGAGACGACGATCAGGCAAGTGATTTTGATTAAGAGTTTCCGTTACCCCCCATATAGTTAACTTTTTCTCTATGGCGTATCCGTGCTGTTCGGGTGGCTTGCAAAGACTAAAGCCCTATATAAAAGTCTGGTATTTGCTTGGTAAATTTAGGGTTTAAGGGAAATTATTCGTCAATAAATGTTGTAATATCCTTGAAGGGACCTCTGTAAAGGTTTTCTTAGGCGAATAAAAGCTAATATGTTTGTCGTAGCCGTCCGAACCGCTCGCCAGCCGGAAACTACCTCCGTAAAAGGGCTAGCTTGACTTTTTCCAGAGCCGCCGAAGAAGGCGTCGTGCGGCTCTAGATGGCAAGGTCGAGGATGTAGCAATGGCGGAAGACTTCGCCATCAATATTCTGGAAAACTTTAGGGGTCGTTCAATAAAGGAGCACGTCTCAGATGAGGCCGTGGCAAAAGAGTTGGAAAGAAGGTTAGACCACCTTGCTTTGTTTTGTATCCAGCCGAAAGACTGGTTTTGTATTGACGTTTCTTTTACTACTCCTATTCTTCTTTGGAGGTTCAAAGGTTTCTTGCGGGCTTTCAAAGATCCAGTGACAAGATCGGCGAAATACTTGGAGGTTGGATAAGTTTCGTTGTTTGTCATCACTGGTTTGTCCCTCTAATGTTAAAAAGGAGTCGTTGTAGGCTATCAAGCTGATGGTATGCGAAAACAAAGAATCATTAGAAGTGAATTTTTGTGACATAGCAGACGAAGATGGTGAGCCGAGCATCTCCTATCTCTTGACGGAGGCCCCTGTCCAGGTCTAGACTTTCCACATATTCTGTAACTACATTGCTATCTTTGATGTTGTCCATCTCTGCCCTATATGGTCAATGTAATCTATATTGATCATTATGGTAAGAGAGGAGATAAAACGGAATATGATAAGACTTTGCCTTGCTTTTCTAGTCAAAGTCAAAACCATTCCAACAACTCATGTATCATTCCTTCTTTCAAGCTTCTCTCTTTGAAAGTTAATCCTAAAGTCTTAAGGTACTGAAGATCTTGGATAAGGCTGCAACCGATACGATTCTGACGATATACCCGAATTACCATCGTGTTTGTACAGAAATCAAGGTATTTGTTAAGACATAAATTACCTACTGTTTTTGATCCTTATGGCTTCAGATACGAATCTCACACCTGCCAGTCGAAGATGACATAGGCATGCTGCGACAGATTCATCTAAATAAGATGATTAAAACAAGAGGTGTCGTGTCTGTTGCCACAGGTACGTGTAACCGAAGCGAGACCAGCAGCGAATGATATCAACTTGATATTCTGTTTTTGCTGAATTCTAAGAGATTTTTTACATTGCCGCGATATCAGGTTGATTTTCGCGGACCAAGTTGAGCTTGTCTGCCAGCATGCGGACGACTCCACTTCCTCTGTCCCGATTGGTCGCCGACTGCAGCGCTGCTTTTGTTGCATAACTAGCAATCATATTTTGAAGTGATTCGCGTGCGGTCTTGCAACGAAAATTGTACTGTCCGCGACTAATCAGGACAGGGGAGGTGGAGTCGTTTCCACATTGGCAGACACGCCCGATTTGGGTCCGCCGAAGTCTGTAGCAGTGTTGTGATGTCATAATCATAAGTCCAAGGAGGCTGAGTGATATGCAAAACCTATGACTCCCAGGTGGGAGTTGACCACGCGTTTCATCTATACCGTGGATGCCTACTACCACTATATCGTCAAGGCTACGCCTGTCAGTTTAACCTCTTGAGGACCAGCGTTGATAGGCAGGCGGCATCTCGCTGCCGCTTGCGCGGCAGTGAGGCAGACGGCATCTGCATGTCTGTGCATGCTTGTCTGGCTGCCTGCCTGCTTGGTTACGAAACGCGACGTCACCATTACAGCAGCTGAGTGAGGTTTGACGTCTTGCGGCTTCATACAAAACGTAGTTTATGTTCTTCAACTAACTGGATTCAATGCATGTATATCCTTACCATACCAAACTCGATAACGATTAGTTGCTGACAGCTTCAATGCATGTTTTCGAAGAAAGAGTAGTAGCAGAACGATGGCCTAGGTGGTGCAATGGTGGCTCGCGCTTCTGTTATGGGTGAAGCGTGAGTTCAACTCACACAGCAGGTCGGAAGCTTTGCATATCACTCAGCATCCTTGGGTATTCTAACTTACGTTATCAGGTATTCTGCCACAATTGTCGGTCGTCAAGTACGATTGTGTTGTTTGTGGTTATATGCTTGGTCCATTCATTCAACGTGAGAACGATAAGGTTAAGCCGACAATCTGTCCGTCTTGTCAAGCGAGAGGCCCATTTGAACTCAGTGTTGAGAATGTATGTATACGTTTACTCTGTGATCTATTCACAGTTCCTGTTACAAATTCTTACTTGACTTATCCGTATTGGTTGTCTCATATATGGGACAATGATAGCCGGGCTGCGTCTCGGCCTACTAATGCTTACTGTAATCTGTGCCGCCACTAATACTGGTATTTGTTTGATGGACTTGACTGATTTTTTTTACAAGATTAACAGCAGCTTCACAGTGCTCTGCAAAAAATTTACATATATCATCAGAGTACACTTCATAACATGTACTTGCAACAGTATATACTAATCCTTCCAAGAATTGATATTGGTTTCTTTTCTGTTATATGGCGACGAGTGGAAATTCGACCCTTTTCACTCGAAAAAAAAAGTTTTCATAAGAAATAATAATCATTCAAAAGCTTAAATTTTCGGCTGCTGCTCTACGTGAGCGTTTCTAGAAAGAGCCTCTTGTAACGCTGTAAATAAATTCAAAGTAAAATTATGTTCTGCATCGGCCGCGCATTTACTGTTACTTCGAAAAGCACATGATCGTGTAGAGCAAACCTCGCAATGTCAGAGTCATACGTTTAACCAGTAGTCGCTTTCAAATCGAAGAAAAAATTCCTTATTGATTAACAAAAATTGCATTCCCCATGTAATACGCCTAGGTGCCATCGATCGATCGCCGTGCTAAATTCGCGAGCAGCCCCCTCCCCTTTCCCCGTATTCGGGCTCGTGAACTAACTAAAGAAAAAGTGCCTTCCTATGTCAATCAGATTATTTTCTTTGCTACACTGCTGAGAAACGCTCTGTTCAGAAAATAAGCACAGCGTTGGAAATCTTGAATTTTACACTATCAGGTAATTACTGATAGTCTGAAGAAAGATTTCTATACTGCGAGAAATATACAGCTGTGGAACACAAATGTTAACTTCTCGCTAAAAGGTTATAAAAAGACTTCTCACAAAATCTGCCATGTTGGGCACTAGCCAGAGATTGAAGCTTTCGAATGACTACGAAAAAAGCTATGAAAAATGTTTGTCCAGCGAAAGGTGTCGAGTTTTTATTTGTGCCATATAATAGACGTACCAACATTGAGTGGGCAATAGCTTCATAAAACATGAAGTTCAATTTTGGCAGGCAATCCTTTTCGGAGAATTTTGATGGCTTTATTCTTTGTAAGGAAGCGCTGGTGTTGAGCCATATTTTAGCTTTTATTGACCACAAAATTTCTCGTGCTGAAAAAAATCAAAACTTTATTGCAAAACTACAATATTGTAATTAGAGCGCGCCCCGTTAATCGGTCAACCGTACCGCGTGCCAGGCGAAAATTCAATGCGGTACCGAAAGGTTTAACGACAATTATGCGTATTTTTTAGGTTTCTATTCATTTATCCTAAAATCGCTCAGTGCGCATGATTTTCAGACCGTTTATCAGAATTACCAACGCATAACTATCCAAGAGTCTCCAAACAAAGTAGCTGCTGGTAGAAGAGCACGTTCGAAAGACTGCATATTACTGGGTGATCTTTGTGATTCTTGCAAGCCAGGCGATGAGATTGTAAGTCACTCGAGTAACTTTGGCCTCATCGAATGCTGATGTTTCAATTTTTCTACTAAAGGAGGTCACTGGAATATATTCGATTACTTTCGACGGTGCTCTAAACTACAAACAAGGTTTTCCTGTGTTCAAAACGGTTATTCACGCTAACCATATCGCTAATAAGGATGAACTCGCCAGCAGCCAACTCACTGACGATGATGTCAGGGTGAGGTTTGGTCAAGTGAACGTTCCTGTTGTGGGGCTGTGAGCTTTTGGCAATCGATTCATTTAAGGCAATTCGTGAGCTGGCAACAGATTCACATATCGCCAAACGAATTTTTGCATCAATTGCTCCGTCGATATACGGTCACGAATCGGTGAAACAAGTTATCGCTCTGGCCCTGTTTGGCGGGGAGGCAAAAAATCCCGGAGAAAAGCACAGATTAAGAGGTGCTTCTATTACTTGAAATTCTCTTTGCTATCCTTTTCCCTACTTCTCACTTGCTCTATTATATTTGTAGGAGATATTAATGTGCTTCTTTGTGGAGATCCAGGTACGGCAAAGTCTCAGATCTTACGATTTGTTGCTCATACAGCATCACGCGCAGTCTTGACAGCTGGCCAAGGTGCATCCGCTGTAGGACTTACTGCCCATGTGCAGCGTCACCCTGTTACTCGCGAATGGACACTGGAAGCTGGTGCAATGGTAATATCTCATAATAATCTACTTAAACTCTTTACTTTCACTACTCATTAGCAGTGTTTTAATGTATCAAATATAAATCTAAAATAATGAGTGTTTTGCAGAACATTTGACCTCATACGTTGAACCCGCGTTCCACCTATAACGGAAGCGCTCGCTACCTTTACACCATCGAGGCCACTGGTTTCCTACCTCTCTTTTCTCTATTTGTCCAAATCCGTTAAATGTTAATTGCTGATATCTTCGATAGGTTATATCGAAAAAAGAGTAGTAGCAAAGCGGCGCCCTCGGCTGTAGTGATAGCACACGCCAACAGTACGGGTGAAGCGCAAGTTCATCTCCTGCGTAGGCGGATGTTTTGCATACTACTTAACACTTTCATTGTAATTGTGTAGTTTTTAGATGTATATTTCGCGGAAAATCCATATATTTTATACAAACCGTCATCACAGCTTATTGTACGGATCTCGGCACTTCTCGCGTTTGATTTGTTTCACTCCATTCATCCTCCAGTAGAGCCTTCGAATATTCCAGATGTTTCTGCTGCTTGAGAATCTCGTCTTTTTTGTGAATGTCAGAAAATACTGGTTATGACGGTTTGTGCAGTTCACACTGGAAGTAGCAGGACGTTGGCGTTTCCCAAAGCTTCGTTGATGAAATCAAAAGAGTGTTGTGGGAGGGGATCAAATTAGCGCCTTGCTTTCTAATCTTTTGTATCACTAATCTCTGCGTTGTTTTGCTTCCATTTCGTGATACAGTGGCTACATTTCTGCAATATGGATACTTGATCAAAATTTCGCCTAAGTGACAGTTTCTATGTTTTAAAGGTTCTCGCCGATAAAGGTGTTTGTCTCATTGACGAAATCGACAAGATGTCCGATCAGGATCGCACTTCCATCCACGAAGCAATGGAACAGCAATCAATTTCAATCTCTAAAGCTGGCATTGTGACCTCACTTCATGCCAGATGTACTGTCATCGCGGCAGCCAACCCCATCGGAGGACGGTTGGTTTGTAACCGATGTTGCTCTGTGCTGTGGTTTTGAAGCTACTGTGATGTAGTCAACCAAAGCTGTTGTTCAGCTACAATCCATCGCGTACATTTGCTGAGAATGTGGACTTGACAGAGCCGATTCTATCACGTTTTGACGTCCTATGTGTGATCAGAGATATAGTTGATCCTGTTGAGGACGAGAGGTTCGTTGAGATTTAGTTTTTAGCTGGCAGTAACTAATAGGTGCACGTTAGGACGATAATAAGGAAACTAATACGTGGCGATTGGAAAATTAAATGTTAGGATCTTATTGTTAACTCCCTTCTTTCAAAAGTTGAGACTGCCCTTTTTCGCTCTAGGTTGTCGAGGTTTGTTGTTGGAAATCACATCAGACTACATCCGAATCGTCAACATGACGCTGAAGAAGACAAGGAAAATGAGCCGGTGTCGCATATTTATCCTATAGTGGTGTCGTAAATCATTTTAGATTGTTAATAAGTTCCATCATTTAGAAAGACATCGTTATTCGTTCTGGAGTCGCCCTCATACCTCAAGATCTTTTGAGAAAATATATTCTTTTCGCGAGGGAGAATTGTCATCCAACTCTTCATCAAAAGCATTCCGACAAGCTGGCTTCAGTGTTTGCTCAAATGAGGAAGCAA
The DNA here is from genome assembly GCA_019055375.1 of Parelaphostrongylus tenuis. Lineage (NCBI taxonomy): Eukaryota > Metazoa > Nematoda > Chromadorea > Rhabditida > Metastrongylidae > Parelaphostrongylus > Parelaphostrongylus tenuis. The sequence goes on from JAHQIW010002741.1 coordinate 154,580, forward strand.
AGCATGGTCTGTGGAGGTTTTCATAAGTAATTTTGGTTCTTGTCTAGAGGTAACAAATGAAAAACCAATCCCATTCGTTGGATAAGAACCTTTAAAAGAGTGTTTTTCTTCCGAAAGCTTAGATTTTTGGCTACAGCTCCACGTGGCTAGTTTTCGAGAAGACGTTGTAAAATTTAGGAAAGCTATGTCTCAGTCGCGCATATTTCTCGTCGTGCAGAGCTCCTTTTGACTCTCAGTAATCATTCGATAGCGTAATGTTTGCTGATTCCAATGCTTTGCTTACACCTCGAGAAGTCTGTATCTCTGTAACGCAGCAGCTAAAATCAGTCGAAATTGCATGTGCGACCAAATTGTCTTTCGCCACTTAACGTGCAGCTGGGGTAATGCGGCCACGAACGCTGATGTAGTGATCGCTCGATCTTAGATTGGTCTTATGACAATGCGTCAGCGGCACGTAAAGCGGTGGAAGACACTTTGTCGAACATGCGATTTCGACTGATTTTGCCTGCTGCGTTGCAGAGAAACGGTCTTTCCAGGATTTAAGCACAGCATTGGGATCATAAACGGCATGGTATGGATTGACTACTAATAGTTCAGAGGAAGAGGTCTGTCCGGCGGGAAATATGGGCGTCTGAGCACAGATAGTTTTGTTCGGGTTTTACAACGTTATAAAAGGGTCTTTTTGAGAACCGGCGAAGTGGGGCTCTAATCAGAGTCTAAGCTTTTCAATGTTTACCAACACTCCTATGAAAGTACCTGTCCAACAGATGAAACTGGTTTCTCATTTGTCGCCTCATCACGGGCAATTACCGTAACATTTGTTCATTTTTGACTAAATGTTTGTCTATTTTAGGCTACTGGTTCGGTTGCTGTCACTGTTCGTCATGTTGAGTCAATGATCCGTTTAGCAGAAGCACATGCGAAAGTCCACCTGAGATCGTGGGTTTAGCTGGTGTGTTTAGGTTTGATATTTCTATTAGAGACAATGTCTTTCATTTGATAGGGTTGTAAACGATGATGATATTCAAGCGGCAATAAGAATTATGCTCGAAAGCTTTATCAGTACACAAAAAGCGTCGATCGTACGCCAAATGAGAAAGGTTGGTGTCCCGGTTATGAAGTTTGAGTTTGTTACGAAGAAGAGTATTTGGCTACTCTAACTCAAATGTATTCAAGAAGAACTCTTTATTAGAACGCTTTTCAGAAGTCGTATGATGTTGTGACTATGTATTCAATCATAATGAGGGATGTGCACAATTTTGAACCTTGTGCTGGAGTTGGATCTGCGTCACCCTTCTCAAGGGCGAATGCCAACCACTGCACAGCTAATGCTCCCTGTTCCGTTATTATTAAACTCTCGCTCACGTCATTATCCTATGCTTGTCAGACATTTTTCGAGTTGTTTATATACAGGGATGTTGAGTGATGTTCCAAGACAGTGACAGCAGAATAGGGTCACCGGTAGTGCAACGGTTAGCACGCGTCATTTGGAAAAGGTGAGACGCGGGTTCAACACCAGCCCATGGTTCATTGTGTTACCCAACATTATTGGATATATGGTTACGACAGCATAACATTACCATAAATGCGGTAAAATCAAAGGAATACTTGTTGTTCGTATTACAGGTCTTCTCAAAATATCTCACAGAAAATCGGTCGTCTAACGAATTGCTTTTGTTTGTGTTGAAACAGCTTGTAAGAGAACAAATGCACTACGAGGTCGCTAAAGGCAGAGACGCCAGTATGGAATCAATTGTGATTGCTGAATCAGATTTTATCAACAAGGTTTGAACATTTTTGGTGAAATGCCCTTGATTTCCCAATTCAGTCTTCACTTTTTAGGCACACCAACTAAAAATCGAAAATGTAAAGGCATTTTATTCATCCGATCTTTTCGCTGCTCACCATTTTACCTATGACTCAAATCTTAAGCAAATAAAACAAACATTTTTCTAGTTTGATTATTTAGATCTCTTGCAACTCGTTACTCTAAAACTAATGCATTTTTGTATCCATATTTTCATAACTCTGCTCTCGTAAGAGAAGTATTTGCTCATATGATTGACTACCGACTACCTCATTGTTACTGAAGTGGCTTGATCCGTTTTTTTTTTTTTTGTTAAATTTGCACATGTTTCCACTGAAGTTTTGATAAATGTGTTTTGACATGTACTGATGTAATCATGCTGATTCTTCGAGAACTACTGGTAATTTCTCGATGAGTACTCGAGAGCTTCTGAATTTGAGGTATTACCATAAGAGGTTCTACCATATTTTCCCAACAGTTTGCTCAGCTTTTTCAGGAAATTTGAATTCTAAATTGATTCAGAACTGAGATTTAAATATGCACTACGAAAATTGACCGGCAAGCAAGAATTCTATCCCGAACGGGATTTGAACCCACTTTTTACCCTTATCCGATTTATATATCTGGAATTTGTTATACTTTGATCTGATAGAACTTTTGTTGAGAAGTGCGTTGATCCATTGATTGATCGAGTAATTGGATTGTTGAATAGCCAACTCACAGAATTGTCTTCCGATTGAGTTCTGGTAATCCGTTGAAGTGCATTTTTGTTCATGCTTGAAGAAAAATGGTTTGGACCCAAAGCTCATTTATCAGAAGCATCTCTAACCTCTCCTTCCTCGCTGCTTAACATTGACGAATTCTTTCGAAAGCATTTTGGAAGGATAGGCACTTAGTGGCACTTAGTGTAAACTTTTTTACTGTCATTTTACTGCCCTTACCAAATGCGGAAAGTACAAAGCCATAAATATAACACAAAATATACAAAAATCTACAAACTTGCAAAGAAATCGGTCGGCTATCTGCAGCTAACGAGCTCTAATCCACAATGTGCACCTCTAGCGCGTACGCGTCGCGATCAGACGATATCCATGACATTGATGAATTCGGGATTCGGTGAAGAGATGGAACGAACGTGCCACAGGGAACGATGTGATGACTGGTCGTGCCTACTGAAGCGTTTTTGACCTGCCTTCTGCTCGTATTTCTTCCATATCTCCTTCCTTGTCGAGCCTCCGACTAATGAATCTCTACGAGGAGCTGTCGTTCGCCTTTCTATTCATACTAGTTACCATCTTAGTATTCTATGTCTTCCGAAAGCTGCTAGAAGAACGAAAACGTAAATCGATCAATGACTCGACCTCTGCGAAAAGTGGGTTTTCTCCTTTGTGGTGCTCTCGTTATTTCATTAGTTCATCTCGTCATTACCGTGATATTTCCCCCGATCATTTCTGACCCGTCTAGTTCGGGTTTTGTATGGCCTTTTGGGACCGTTTCGACATAAATAACTGGTACTCGATTATGACAAATTTTCCTCCATCTCTGCTCGCACCGTTGACAAAACCAACGGTATCGAATATGCAGCGCTACTACGAATCAGCCTTTGACGTCATATTTGACGGAGAACAGTCAAGTCTTTCGATCTTCACGTTGAGCAGATCCAGTACTCTACTGGATAATTTGTCGACTGCAACATACTGTTGGGATTTATAGACTTCATCTCAAGCAACATTTAATTTCCTCTCACTTTTTTCCGCACTTTCCGTTATTCGTTTCTCGTTTCAAGAGCTTGGAAAAACCATATTTTTCAGTGGTTTTTGAAGTTTGAGGAGTCATTCGATCGCTTAAGGTTTGAAAAAAGGAAATTTGAAAATATATTTTATATTTGACACGTCTTTTCTATCGCGCTGTAACCGCGAAAATAAAGCCTTGTGTCTTATTCAAGCATTTTTAGCTGATCAAAACTTCTGCTTGAGACTTCTAGTACTATTCGATAGCTTAAATCTCATCACGTCCAATGATGTATTTGGTTTTGGAAAGGACTTTTTGGTGCTCTGTAGCATTCACAATTAGATTGAGTTCTAAAAGTTTGGTACCCAAAAAAAAGTGCGTTGGTAAGTGGCCATGTTGCGATATCCCTTTCCACGTACTGTCAAAGAGCGGTGGTTTGGTGCCAGTGTTGCTACGCTGCAAAACTTGACATTTTTTTCGCTCCTACGCCGCGCTAAGAATTTATTTCTCAAAACCAAGCGCGTTGCTGGAATCGACGAGATTTGAGCTACTGAATGAATGACAAGAGTTTGAAGGAAAAGCTCTGTTCAGCGAGAAATGTCTGGATGAGAGGCGTAGTTTTATCCTTGCCATCAGAGCGCAATGAAGAAGCCGTTTCGAAAATAAAGTGCATTTTTGAATTTTTCGAAATTACAGCTGTTCTAATTACTACTCGTACTTGTAAACTACCGAAAAATAATACTTTTACGAGCACTGGAACGGCGACCGGATAATAGATATGATCCCTTTTTTTCGGATCTCTAGGATGTTCTTTATCTCAGTTTTTCACTGTTTTTCTTAGAACTCGCGTCTAGAGTAACAAACGGCCGTTGCAGAGGTTGTCGTGCCGAAGTAAAAATAGGCTCAGAGTTGGAGATATCAATTTTCGAGTAGGTTTGATATCAACCGACTTTGAACCTGAAATCTTACACTTTTGACACTTTACACTACATTGATCCGTTTTCACAGTTCTTTTCTCATGTGCGGATACCAGCACTTCTAGCATTGAGTTCGTTCTTCCGTCTTCTTCTTGAACGGCGTAGAACACTGGTCGGGCATGTCTCCTTGCATTCTCGAGGATCGCCTGGCTGTGGCGTTTCATGGCGTATTGTTGTTGACTGCCGGAGAGATATGGGGGTGGGGGTGGTAAGTGCTGAGGTTCTCAAATATCTGAGTAGTCAGGAAGTCAGCAGCTATCATAAATCTAGTACTGTCATGAAACTGTTGCCCCGAAAGAGACGCGGAGTTTGATATTTATTAGAAACATATTTTGAAGATAGTGGAAAGTTGTGGACCCCATCAGTTTTTTGAGCCTTATCTCAAGCCTCGGAGGAAATTCTCAAATTTGAGCACAATTCGAATGATTTTAAAAATTTTTTGTGACGCTGCAATGTTTTCTATATTTCAGGTGGACATTACTGGACGCGAGTCGATTTTGACGATCGGGGTTTTTACTGTACTTGGTGTAAAACACACTTATATTCCGGTTACGAATGTGATTACTGCACGCTGAAAGTGGACGAGGTTAGCTACTTGTTGTCAACTGCCTTAGGAAACTGCTTCGCTTTAGTTTCTTAATATCATATCTTCTCTAACACCTGTAGCACCATATGTGCACTATGATGTCCCTCTGGGTGTCCCCTGCGCCATCTGGACTCCCTTTTAACTTTTTCGCTACGAGAGGCGCACGGCGCTGTCCCCGCTGTCCTTACCATGCGTGGTTAAGAGTTCATAGTATCGAGTGGTTAGTGATAATAGCCATCCAAATAGGGTTGCTATTTCGATCTCCTATCACGGCACTGCATTACAGACTTTTTGATGTAGTTTTTTGCTGTCGATTACTATTGAAGGTTGTTCTATAACATAATTATTACAGCAAAAGAAGCGCGCGCATGTCCAACATTCCATTACTTTTTGATACGAAACTTGGGTCCATGGGGTGACAACGCATGTCCAACATTTTTCGCATTTCATCCGTTGATTTTGTGGAAATCGATTCCGAATAAAAGGTTTTGCACAGTTTACGATTATGTAGAAGAAACTTATGTAGAAGTGGACGCAGTCACTTTTGCAGAACCTGTGCGATAGTTCTGTTGTGTCCCTCGGATCTACACTTCTTATCAAAGAGTAGTGAGTCCTAGAGGCTGCGCGTTTTCTTCTACGATAATTGTCTATCGAAGAACCTCCAATTCCAATCGATACCAAAATTCTGATACTCCTCTTCCAAGAACCCACTGAGCCGTGTTTTTTCGGGAAGCTGGGCGGGTCTACGGGAATTGTTGCGTCCTAATCACACATCACCTTTAGGCGTTGCGTTAAGTTATTTAGTGGAATAAGGTGGCCAGTTCTCCGACTCAAAGGCAGATTGTTTTGATCTGCACATATTTCACGATTTTAAGGTTGGTTGTGCACGTAATATTGCGCTGAAGGTCTTGTGTAAAACTGTTCAACAACCAATCAAATATGGCCAGTTGAAGCACAATTGGGTAATATAGTTCAGCAGATATCAGGATAGCTGTTAAATGTGGTAATATCTTCTGTTTATACGATTCAGATACCAGGAAATATCGATTCGGACAAGTTTTGTTTTATTTGTGATGAACTATGTGGTGGTGGCGTCACTTTACAAGACTTCGCTTGTTCTTTGTAAGTTTTCTATTCGATTGTTTTTTACCAGCGGGAAGAAGTGATTAGTTGACCTCTTCTGCCGGAAGAAAGACTCTCTATTGCACTTTCAGCAATCTTCTAGAAAGTTAAATCTCTGACTGGTGCCCTTCGTGGGCGTGTTTTGAACAAGTCTTTTTTATAGCGCTTCAGCGAGAAGAAAACACTTGTGTTTTACACGAGTTTATTTCTCGAAGGACGGTGATTTGCCTTTAGACTACTAGTAATCATTCGATAGCTTAAGATTCAACAATTCTAACGATTGACAGGCTTGAGGCGGCTGATATGTGATAAAGCTAGTTTTGTTATAATTACAAATTCTTCTTTCGCTTCGAAAGAAATTCGGGATAAAACGTATGACCCCTGTACGAAAAACTCTCCTCTACCCGTTCATATGCTTTCGTGCTTCCACGGAATTTTAGTTGAATTGCGCATCCGATGCGGAACATAATATTATTTTGAACTTTACAGCGTTAATAAAAAACTGCTTCCATAAAACATCCATAAAAGCACTAACCAGAAATTTGAGCTTTCGGATGGTCACTAACAGTCTTATGAAGAATTCTTGTTCAGCGAAGGAGTTCGTTCCTTCATACCGTGCTGTCGGACGGAAAAGAACCTGAGCTTTTTTTTTTGAATTTTGTATTCATAACCCAATTTATGACTTCGATTTTTGTTCAGTTGTTGGCGGGTGATTCATACATCGTGTATGAAGAAAAATTTTTCTCAAGATTGTGATTTTGGTCCTTATCGTTACTTCACTTTTCCGCCTAATAGTATTTACACTAAGCGAAGCGGGAAACGAACGGTAATCCTATTGAACTGATCTTATCATAGTTTATGCAAAGATCGTAGTTCACCGGTTTAAGGTCATAGAACATGTGGAATTGCCAAAACAGGAGGATTTCAAGCCTGTAATCGCTATAATAAACACTGTTTGTGGCTCATGTACAGGAAAGAATGTATATAGAAGTTTTCTTCGTCATCTTCATCCGAAGCAGGTGTGTTTTGTTTTTTGTGGAATGGTTCAAACGTTCTTCTTTTTCTTTTGTTACTTGGATGTCGCTGTGTTCTACTGCAAGTCTTTCACTCCTCTGTCTTCCTCTCCTCCCCCCCCCCCCCCTCTCCCCTCTGTCACTTTGTCTCTCTCTCTCTCATTCTCTTTCTCCTTCTCAGACTGTTCCTTGCATTCAACTTTGCTAACTGTTGATGTCAGAACTGAAAAGTATACGACATGGCAGACTAGTAGGAACCGCATTCTTCGTGGCAAGTTATGCAGGGTTGTCCTCTCATTGAAACCAGTAATGGTAATATTCAAAAGTGTAAGATGTTACAGATAAACTGTTTGGTACATTTTTGACAAATTGTCACAGTAGATTTAGGATTGTTAGGGAATCGTTCCTCTTAAAGTGTCCCAAGGTTTGAATCTCGTATATGTGAAATATGCAAGGCAGTCAGCAAAAGGAGTCAATCATAATTTTTTTTGCTTCTGAGATTACGACATCCAGTCTTTTTCCTTGTCAGAATTTTTCATCTAGGTCATCGATGTGCAGAAGGAAAACATAAAAACGGCTCTTCAATGGATCGAGGATCATCCAGAGGTGCGCTCTGCTTGAGTTTTGATGACACTTCAGGTAATCGCTTGGTATATGGCAACAAATGAAAATTCTCCCTCCTTCGCGATTAATGACTTCCCACTGAACTGTAATGATTAGAAAGCTCATATATCTGAACAGTGTTGTAACGCTATAAACAGAATGAAAACATTTCTTTCGTTTCGAGTGTTTTTATGAGACCACGCTCAAATTTCCTTTTATCTCATAAGTATTATTAGAGCCAACATGTAATGTGGTCTAATTTAGGTCTGACTTATACAGACAGTGTTGTACACTCGATTGCTCTTGGCTGGTATCGTCAATGTAAATCAATCGAGCTTTATAAGTCAACCCTATAACGGACCATATGACATGTTGCCTCAAATAATACTCATGAAATATGTTGAAATTTGAGCATAGTCTTAAGAAAACACTCGAAAACGAAAGGTATGATACATTGACGATATCAGCCAAGAGCAATCGAGTGTACAATACTGTCCATTCTGTGACAATTTCACTTGGTGGACGGTGTAACATGTTCGTCTCGCCTACTTTTAGTATAGGGCACTGAGCTACCCGAGAGGATTGGCATAAGACGAAGGGTACCGCCTGACTGACGAGACCGACCAAGGTCGAAACACGTCTATCGAGCTCTATAAGTCAGCCTTATAGCAAACCACATGACATGTTCACTCAAACAATAGTTATGAGACATGTTGTAAACATCTCTGTTTCACACACGCAAATTTCTCGCAGGACACAACTTATTCAAACTACAACCATTCGATAGCGTTAGTTTCGACCATTATAGCGCGTGCTTATTTTGTGAAAAGGACGTTTTGGTGCATTGTAGCAGAGTAAGCTAGATGGAGTTCCACACATTCGATTCGCTCCTTTATCGGCTTACGTGTGGTCTGGGCGTCTGCTGGCCGCAGATTCGATGTAGATGTAGCATTCCGCGATTGATCAATCGAAATGCATTGTCGTGTCACATGTGAAGTGGAGTTTTTGTAACTCGATCAAGATTTTTGCTCCGCTTCGGAAGAAATTCACGATCAAACGTGTGATTCTGAAACTATATGATTCCCTCTACACGTTCGTATGTTTTTCGTGCTTCCAGCGAAGTAATTGTAAAAACGCACGACCGATGTAAAACGATTTTATTTCGAAATCTATTGCATTATAGATAGATTTACAATAAAAAAGGACCACGCAGCACACTAGTCAGAAATTTAAGCTTTGGAATGACTGCTGACATCCTCATGAAAGTTCGCTTGCCATATAGCAGACAGCTACCTCTTTTCATTATCGATTTTTCATTTTATTTTGCTACAGACGGCGACTGATGTGAGAATTGTTGTTGGTGGAGGTGACGGGACCATCTCAGTCGTTTTTGAGACGCTTGAACTTTTCAGGAAAAAGCCTCCGGTGCGTTTGTTTATTGCACTCCTTCATTGTCAAAATCAGCAGTATGCCCGACGACAATTGATTATGTGTGATAGAAGTTTGTGACACTCTATTGATCCATCCCACAGGTTTTTCTCCGTGGGAATCCTACCACTTCTAGCTGCCGAAAAGTGCTGGGGGTTGGAAATCAGCTCAACGCCTAGACGAGCATCACAACTACTCGGCTACGACCCCCTCTCCCCGGCATTTGTGACAATACTTATTTATCGATATGAGTTGTTATATGAGCTCACTATGAGTTGTATGCTATTCGTATCATCCCCTCAGTGTGATAATTCGCAGCCCTTTTTAGAAAAATTACCGTGATCCTTTTTCTTCACTCTATAGTCTGGTTTTTCGTTTTCGTCGGTTTCTTTTTGGTTTCACATTATAAATGTCCTCTAAGTTTATGCATCTATTCACTTTGAAAAAATCCACTTCTCACGTACGATGGAGGATCTTCTCCACTGTTTAGCAACGGTGCTGTTGAACTTTAGTAGTCTGTTTTCCAGCACATTTTCGTTTTTGTTCCAACATAACCCCACTTCACATGTTCTGCCAATATCAGCCTTCACTAGATCCTCTTTTCCCCAGTGGCTGAAAACTGGTCTAGGTAGTTTTCTTTCAACAACTTTGGCTAGCCGTATTATTCCTCCCCCATTTGTATCATAAACTGTATCGGACATCATGAATTCTAGGGAACTCTTCCTACACAAATGAAAATTTTGTGACCACGATAAGATAAGGAATTTTCTTCTTGTCTCGGAGCGTTTTTGGACCAGTGTTTTGGGGGTATTGAGCGACACATCTACCACTGTGCTAGCCCTACACCCTTGAAACACATGTATGCATGTATTAGCGATTGTAAAGGAGCTTTTTATATCTTACTAACGGCTTATGTGGGGGATACCCTATTGTGCAATACTAAAGCAGGTTTATCTCTGATCAGGTCTTTCGACATCCATGAGTTTTCTTCAAATTGCTAGTGGCCACTTCCTTCTATGGTATCGAGGAATTAATGATATTTTGTTGGTTTCTATTAGAAAAGGGTATAAAATTGTCTAGAAAAGCTATGATTTCCGATAGCACTATTGAAGCATCAATTTAAAAAGCTGTAAGTTCCGTGGGTGAGATTATGGAGTATTTTGAAAGAAGCTTTACAGAATCGTATTGGTAAAAGCGTCGTCGGTTTTCTCTACATTCACTAGCTTTTATTCTCTCCAGAGTATAAATTTGTAGTTTTCTCGATGATTCACTACCTTAATGTGACGAGAAAGCCGAGAATAATATAGATTATGCACGATTCTTATCGTTTGCTCTGTTCCTTATTGAACCATCATCACTTGCGATTCATGCTTGGCCATTGCAAATGCGTTGAGCCTACTTCATTATCAGTTATGAGGTTGCGGGAAAAATTCCTTAAGAGCCGCTGAAAATTCAGAGTTCATATATAAATCCAACCAAAACATTCCAACGATCTGCAAGCTTCCGGATCTGCTCAAAATCTCCATTCCTTGAGCTTTGAATAAAAAAACTTCTAACTTGCCTCTCCAACGTGATAAAATGTCTCAAATCGACCACTCAGGAAATGTTTCATTGAGAGCAAAAGACCATAATCGGACGGTACAGCATCTGAACACTAGGCTGAGTGCGCCAAGACCTCTACTCCCTCTAATTCATCAAACTTTCCCTAGTCGTCTTTGCGGTGTGAAGCTTGGCACTGTCCTGCTGAAACAGTGCGCGCTTTCGACGAATCAATATCGGGTACTATTCCTCCAACGCATCTTAGACGGGTCCAGCTCCACTCACTAAAGCTCGGCTTTGGTGGCGTGACTATTTGGAGCAGTTTCGATTTGCAAGACACCTTCAAAATCACATCAAATGCAGATCATGATCTTTTCGCCAAACGGGTTTTGACGGGCAATTTTAATAGCAGAGATTGACCTTTTGGAATACAACTTTTGCTGCAGTCGTGATTGACCAGAAAGACCCTCTTCTCATCCGACGTCACGATGCGCTCCGAAATCAGATCGTTCACCGGGATCTGCAACAACTGGCGGCAAACTCCAGCTCGGCAGTTGTCATGAGCTACGTTGTCGGAGATTTCTTAGGTTATGGGGATTTCTTATGGGAATATGCCCGAGATATTCTCAGAATTTACAGAGACCTATGCCGTAATGAAACACATAAAATTTGAATTTTTCGGCTTAGTAATAACGTCTAAAAAAACTTTGCTATAACAGTGAAGCTCCTCCGCTGATTTATGTAGAATTATAACTTTTGAAGATGAAAACTATTTGTTGGTTCAAGCTATCGCATTTCGGTAACTTTTCTTTGTGCTTCATTTCTTTTTCAAAGTGAATTTTGTAGAAATCTTATATCGAATATGGATACATTGCCGTTTCCAGTCTTTTACATATTTTGTTTACTTCTAAAGTTGTTCGTTTATTTCCTATACGTGCTTCTTTCATAGGTAGCTATTCTTCCACTGGGTACGGGCAATGATCTTTCACGAGTGTTAGGATGGGGTGCTGGAACAAATGGGGAGCTGGATATACTGGAGGTGAAGTTTGTTTTACCTTGTAATCCATTGTGGAAAGATATAATTTCTTTCACTTTAGTTTCTGAATGACGTTTACTCAGCGGAAGTGCAGAAATTAGACAGGTGGAACATCATGATCAAAGCGAAGAATCAGGTTTGATCCTTTTCAAAATCTTCTCTTATTTCATATTTATCTGTAAATTGCTCTCCTTGTTGGTGTTTCAAGTCGTTGATCTCTTTTACAGTTCGGTAGAAGAACAGTGATAACGAATAGAAGGATGACCAATTACGTCTCTGTAGGAGTTGACGCTAGTGTCACCTTCGGTATGCAGTCGACTCGTAAGTCCATACCGAGAGCCATGAGTAGCAGGTACTAAACACTTTTGCATATTTCTGAAAGTTTTACTGACAGTTGCTAAAAGTTTTTGTTTAATATAATTTCAGCAACATGACATAATAAAGAGCCGTATGGTTCTAAGACAATGGCTTTTTAACCTTTAAATCTAAACGTCGTAACATATTGTGAACTTCTCATCTCAACCCTTTAGCTTCCGGGGACCCTAATTAGTGAAAGGACACGACAGCAATAGCGTCCATTTGTCTAGAATGTAAGCTTGCAAATTGTTTCTAGTAGTGTCGTCTGGTTTATTTATCTCTAGCTCGAAATTGTGCTGTCTGTTCGGGAGAATAAGCGGCAGTGTCTTCATCTTGTGGCAGGTCACCGCAAGTCTTTACGTTTAGCCCCTAGGCCCGATCCTCCAAGACCACAAGCAAAGAGCATGAATTAGCGCTAGAGGTAAATGAACGCAACGACACTACTAGAAACAATTTGAAAACTTACATTTTAGACCAATGAGCACTGTAACAGTGTGTGTCGCTGCATTGATTTGGGTCCCTGGAAGTCAAAGGGCTAATTGGAAGCTCTAAATAAGCGAATGAGTAGTACAAATTTTGCCTATGATATATGCGTCTTTTTTCTGCCAAAATAAAATTTTCGCATTATGGTCCTCAGGAAATGTTTTCACCGTTATTTTGAAATAATATGCGTTGCGAAAGCGAAAGTAATCGAACTATCGTGGTGTCGCCAAGTATATATGATAGTGTTTACCGGTGTTATTGCTGTCTTTGCGGCTCTTGCACTTGCGTGAGTAATATTATAAGCGTGAATCTGATCACCAATTCAATGAAAATCCTAGTTATGAACAGGTTTGAATTGAATCAGTATTTAATGTCTTCAGTTACGTTTCTTTTTTGAACGTAATATCCTGTATATGACTGTAAAATGCGCATCTCTTCTACAGTCATATCTTTATTGAGCTCGTCTGTTCATGAAAAACCATTTTTCTCCGAATCTGTTAACTTTTAAGTTTCTTCTTGAAATTAGCAGCAATTCTCAAACAGCCACCTTGGTTGTGTTTAACCCTTTGGTACGACCGGATCACGGCACTAGCATCGCCCCGCCGTTTACGCGGCGAGCATTTCTTTAAAGAAAAAGGTTCCTGGTTCGATTCCCTCCCATGACGCTTCGCAGCAGTTTCCTTTGTCTTTTTTTTTCGTGTTCAGTTTAGTGGACACCATATCTTACAATATCCCATGTAGTAACACCATAACACAGGCGATTTATCGTTAAAATTACTCATTCAATAATCTGGTTTTTTTTATCAAAAAGTACAGATTGTAACAGCTGAGCGTTTTTTTTTTTTTTGCTATGACAATTACGAGTATGGAAGGACCTTCAATATTAGTCGACACCAGAAGGCCCGTTGTTAAGCGTCGTGGTAGGGATCGAATCAGCAACTTCCTCTCGATTCCAGCATCACTAACTACCCTACCTAACGGACTGCTCGCCATCCGCGCGCGGCGGCGAGACGGAGTTAGTGTCGTTAATCTGTTGCACCGAAAGGGTTAATAATGGATCCATACAATTGGATAAGTAATGAAAATACTTGTACGCTCAACGAAATATCAAGCTCAATTGATTTATTCTGATCTTCAGATTTCTGAACAAATTTCTCTTCTTCTCTTTTGGTACCAAAGACGTTTTCACTCGAACATGTAAGGGTCTCCAAGATAAAATCTCTCTTTACTTGGATGATAGGTCTGCTGTTTGCATCTTTCTGATTTATGTTTTATTTTTAATCTTGAATTTCTGATTTTCAGATTAGTAAAGCTACCGGAAATTGAAGGTCTCGTGTTTCTGAACATTCATTGTTGGGGCGCTGGAGTGCAGGTGCTTTTCGTACTTCTGTTCTGTGCATTGGGAGTGGTAAAATTTGATATTCAAACAGCCGTTTGTATTCAGCCGTGGAAGTATGCTGGAGATGAATGTCCTCAAAAAATAGACGATGGAATTTTTGAAGTTTTTGCTGTGACTTCGTCTTTTCATATTGCACAAATGCAGGTGCGTGTGGTATCTCTACCGGATCTATGTGGTTATAAAGGGACAAAGGAAGAAACCGATCTTATTCGCTGGAGAGGAACTGTTTACAGGAGTGTTAGTAACCACTCAAAAGCTGATACTTCAGGATACAGCCGCATCTCGACTCTTTCCAAACATTCTTTTTTTGATTCTGTTAAAGAAGGAGGTTTCTTGCGATGCAGGCGCTCACCTTTTAGCCAAACTGAGCTCCTTTTTTAGATTATTAGTAATCATTTAATAGCGTAATCGTTTTTAATTCCATAACTGTGCTTATATCCTGAAACGACAGTTTCTCTACAATTCGGCAAGTAAAATAAGTTGATTTCGATGCGAGCAAGGTGGCCTTTGACCAATTCACGTACACGGCCACGTTCGATGACGCTACAGTTATTGATTTTTCGAGCATATGAACTTGTAGAGAAATAACGCGTCAGCAGTTCACAGTGCCGCTTCACAAACAGGCACGAAAATTTGCCAAACACTGTCTTGTTCGCTTATGTGAATTCAACTTTTACTAACTTATACTACCTGCCTCGTTTGGGGCGAACGGTCTTTTCAGATTATAAAAAAAAAACGTTGGAATCAGAAGCGATTAAACTATTCAGTGATTACTAATAGTCCAAAGAAAGAGCTTTATCCGGCGAGAAATATGCGTGTCTGAAGCCAAGGAATCTCCTTTTGTAACAGCGTCAAAAAAAGTGTTTTTCCAAACCGGCGATGTGAGGATGTAGCTTGAAGTTTCAGCTTTCGAATGGTTATTAATAACACTATGAAAAGTCCTCTCCAGCAAATGAATCGGTTTTATATTTGTCCGTTCTGACCGAATAGCACCCGCTACTTTCCTATCAACTCATATAAGATCTCTCTCCGAAACAATGTTATCTGGCAATATACCCAAATGACGTAGACGGATGTGCAAACTTTTGCGTAAGTTCGAAGTTCACCCTGTGCGGGGCGCGTGCTTTAATCCATGCTCTAGCCTGTTTTGACACCACTTTATTTACGTTACGGCTCATTCATCTTTCAGCAACCAATCGTCAACGGTTTGGCCTGGGTAGTCGATACCAACATTGAGCCCAGTCACGCTGGCAGACGTTGAGTTTTGGATGATCGAAGAGAATTCTTGTTGTTTATCGCTTCTAGCAAAGATATGGTGTGTAAATATACCCATTAACGAAGAGTGATATGCAAAACTTCACGCTCTCTCGTATAGGGTGGAATACGGGTTTGAATCCTACCTTACTCAAACGTTTTGATTATAACTCCAAATTATTGGGTCTATCTACAAAACCATACCAACGCGGTAGAAGCGGTTAAATAAAAAGAATCTGTTTCATCACTCAGTACTCAGTATCTGTCAGCGTGACTTGGTTCATTGTCGATATCGACTACCGATGCCAGACCGTTGACGGGTGGTTGCTGATAAACAGATGCGTTGTAGCGGGGAAAGAGTGGTGGCAAAACAGGCGCCCGTGGTGCAAGGGATAGAGCACACGCTCCCTAAAAGGGCGAAATGCTTATCGAGTCCCGCCTGACACAAAAGTTTTGCATATCACTCTTCATCATTTAGGCATGTTCACAACATGACACCAACGCTGGAAGCAGTTAAATAAAAGAATTCTGCTGGATCTGACAATGTATTTTGAGTCTTTCGTGAGGTATGTCATGGGTACTTATACAGTGCAAGACACGTGTTTCTGCTTCACAGCCTTGTAAGTTGCACGATGGCTTTTGTTCATTCAGATTCTGCTATACAGAGGTATATCCCCGAGGAACTGATTGAACGAAAAGGCGCCGTCCAAACAAGGCTTTAAAGCCGAAACACGTGTCTTGTACCGCATAGCTGCCTATAACAGCCTTATGAGAAGCTCAAATTACATTATCGGATTATGTGGTGATCTCTTTCGCCCGTTTGAGCATCTAAATTGATTTAGCCTATGTCTATAGATCGCACGACACTGAACAAATTGTATTTTGTTCTTTACCTTATGACTTCGTTTGTAAGCCCACTTGTTACATGATAATATTCGGGTGTATTTCTCTTTGATGAATAATTCGAATTCGATGGCAAATGGAGCAATTGACGTGATTGTCAGTCACATTCACCTTGCTCATCTCTGACATCCTATTCGTCTATCTACACTTGAATATTCTATGCGTAGATCAAAATATAAAAGTACTGTGAAGACCCATGAGCTGTACCTTCATCCTTTTACTGCACTGAAAACCGGAAACGCGTTATTTGTCGGGTGTTTGAGGTGTTCGCCTTATCGTTTCATATGGTGGCTCTATCTCAAAGGGAATACTCTAGGCGCTCTTTTGTGTTCCGTGAGATTCTAAATATGATTGAGCGTTATATCATATCTTAAAATCTTAACCGCTATGTAGAGCAATCTGATGATTGTTGAGTCATACAAGTGAGCGTGAAGCTTCGGAGTCGTTATTAGAAGTGGGCCTTGTTGATCTCCGTCTTTTGAGTAGTCTCCCAAGTTCTGATAATCCTGCTAAGGTTATGTCTCCTATTGGGGAACGATCTTTTTTGTTGTATTTTATTCAACTATGGATTTCTATGAAGTCTATAAAGTGAGTTATGTCTCAATTTAGCCACTGTCTATCTTTTTATGTGATTTTCTTGAAGCCTTCGCGCATCGTTTCGTCCTCCCTTGTAGTTTTCGAAAGAACATCGGTTTGGAATGAAGACGAAGTGTTGACAAGAATTTCCACCGTTGTGTATGGAACTCTAATTGCAATCTGGCTATTTCATTACTCAATGAGTGGGGCGGTAAATAGCGAGGCGACCTAGCCTAACTGAGTCTACTTTTCGTTAAAACTTTTGATTGATTGACATCATACATATGCCTTCATCAGTTATCGCAGAGGTGACTGAATTCATGTTTGGCGACTGTCGAGAGCAGCGATGGCATAAAGCAGTCTTTTTGCCCTTCTTGCCTACTACCGTACAATTTATTCGATCCCGTAGACATGGTTGGCTTGATAAGCAGGGGCGAGAGATAGAATCAGTACCTAATCAGTATCTGGATATGGTTTATGCGATAAAATCTTTCAACCAAGATTTTTGGTTTTTTTTGTATTACCTGTAGGTCTCAAATATAAAAAAGAATAAAGCTTTTGGCATCGGTCAATCCTTGAGGGTTGCGTCATACATCCGTCTTCAATTTTTAACTTCGTTTGAGGTAATTGAATGCATATCTTGCCTTTACAATGGCTCGCGGTGGCCTCTCTCTGTAGCATTTCAATGCTGCTTATCCTCCAAGACAAGTCTTCGACCAGTCTGGACCAATTTACCGATTCTGGAGAGATCGATAGTTTGGTGAGCCATGAGCGCGAGTTTGAATCCTCAACCACTGTGCAACATGTGCTTAAATAGATATTTTAAACTCTCCTTCACAAGAAGTTTACAAGAACATTGGCCTGTTAATGTGCTCACACTCAACATGGAGGTGGTTGGTATTTGGAATGAATCTTTAAGTTGTTCTTTTCAAGTACTCAAATACTGTTCTCATGGTCTTCTGTCATACGTGTACTCGAAACATGTGCTCCGGTGTCGACTGCAAAATTTGGGTATAGTTCGTTACTTCCCCGGAAACCTCTGCGGTTTGCTTCGCATCTCAAATATAGAATTGGAGCTAAAAACATCGGGTCAACTTTTTTAGCAAGTTCGTCAAGGAATTGGGAGCTTAATTTTTCCCTCAGAAAGCTGACTAAGTCAGTTTGCGTTGTGAACTGCTGGATGTCTTAGGAGATTTCATATCAAACCTGTCTCGGTCCCACAGAAGCGACGACTGCATGTGATTACTAAAACTACTTTTAAACAGCTTCTCATCTTCTTCTTATATGGAGAAAACTTGTTAGAATAGCAAAAGATATTTTCAGAATTTAGCACAATATCTGTGTCTATGACCTAAGACCTGGAACAGTTGGTGAGATGGCTGCAACGGCTTGGTCCTGATATTATTTTAATCTACTCTTCGCTTATTTAGTTACAGAACTGACTATGTACAGTGTTATATCTCCTTATGTTGTGCTGACTTATAGAAAGTCCGATGTTAAAAGCAGTGCGAGAAGTTTCTCATCAAGTACTTATGTTCTGCTAACTCATTTTTTGAAAAAGATCATGAACACTTCATGTTCAAGGTTGGCCTCGCGACACCACTTTTCATTGGACAAGGAAGAAAAGCACTTGTGATAACACAAGAAGGGGCTGTACTTCCAATGCAGTGGTAAGCCTCCATCTTGAATTTCCATCGATTACATTATGTTTTCACCTCGTTATCGCCTTGCTATAGTGATGGTGAAGCATGGATGCAATCGAGATGCGAGTTTCACATATCACACCATGGACAAAGTCACGTCTTAAAAAGCTAGAAGCAAAACCTTCGAGTAGTAGATTTTTTGAGCTGTGTTTTGACGCCGTTCTTTTAAGATTCCATTCTGGTACGAAACACTGTATATATGTATATATATACATGCATATGTATATATATGTGCATATACATATGCATGTGTGTGTGTATAAATGCGTATTTGTTATATACATATATATATATATATATATATAAATATTTTACATGTGTATATTTAAATCTGTATATTTTCTCATGAATATCAATTCTAAGTGCTTCGAGATTTTGCAGTCCATTGCCTTTCATAAGACATTGCATAATCATATGTGTTTCAAAATAACATAATACGTGTAAAATCACTGCGCATAAGGTTGACTCATATTTTTTTCGACTAATTTTGATTGTGATTTTGAGAAAATGGGAATTAGTTTATTGTAGAGATTGTTATGTTAGAGTAACGATAATGCAATCTGAATAAAAAGTGAACTTTGTGTTTTTAAGTACGAATAGAAGTCTATGCGTTTCAAAATTTCAAATTTTCTTTTTTGCAAAAAATGTTAGTTGGTTTTGTCGTGGTAAAGACCTTATTCAGAAGAATTGACTGGTGATTCATTGTAGTTTTGGTCCATTAGTCATAAAAATGGTAAAAAAAAAATGGTTAGGGCAAAATAAATCGTTTCTTTCAAGAATTTATCAATGAAAAACTGAAGAAATCCTTTTGGGAGGTCAAATGCGTTTATGAAGCTCATGTGAAGAACAAGGTGAGGTGACATGAATGAATTTGCAACTATTTGTTAGTTTGTACCAAGATCGCTTCTAATTTTGAAATCCTTTTGATTTATCTCTCGGCATTTCGACCTTGCACGCGGTGGTGCTCATCGTGAATACCGAGGCTGATATGCCGCTTTTTGCAACGCTTTGGATCTATATGCCACAGGGAGAGAATGCCATTTGTTGAGGTTGACGACGGCGTTTTTAAGACCATGGTAGTCGTTGAGTTTCTTGTTGAAAAAAATGCTTCCTTTTTTGGAGAAAGCAATAGTCTAAGGACGTTGTGGGTATAATACCAGTGAGATATGATAGCCTAGCTGGTTGATCCCCATTTATGTTGATTAATAAGGTGTGGCTATTGTTAATCTTGTTGCAGGTTCAGCTTCAAGTTTCTGCAGCGATTCGTTCAATATAATTGCGGACGAATTTCTAACCTTGTATTCTGACTCCATTACTTCAATTTCTTCCTACTTTTTCGTTATTTTCCCGCATTTTCAACCATCTAACAACGTATTTTTTGCTCAGGCGCGAAGTCTTGGTAGTCGTAGTTGGCTGCAATTTGTTTTGTGATAAGGCCTCCTTAGTACGCTGTAGCACCAAAAGTAAAATTACACTTCATACGCGATGCGTTTGCGCGCGTATTTGTGTAATTTACTTGTAAATTTTCTCTGTTTCGCACCGATTCCTGGAAGTTTTGTATTACGACTTTTAAGAGACTTTGTTCTATCGTTCTGTGAGCTTGACTTTTTTATTTTCATCTTACTTTTCCAAAATAAACCCACCACTAATCCTTAGTGGCCTAGCGGCTTGAGCTTATGCACGAGAAGCATATGAACGTGTAGAGGAAGTGTTGGAAAATCAGAGCCATAGGTTTCACCTAAAGTTTTTCTCAAACGGAGAAGGACCTTCAATTTTTACAGCAAAAATCGCACGCCTTATGTGAATCGCGATGCGCGACCAACCAACCGTTCAATCGATCACTCGGTCACAGCCACTCCACACCAACCGATAAGAAATATGCGCCGAGTGTGGAACCCAACCTTTTTTGGGCTGCTATAGCGCAATAAGAAGTCCTTTTCGGAAGTTGAGCATACCGTCGAGTTTACCAAGATTTAAGCTATCGGAAGATTACTGAAAGTCTACGAAAACTCTCCAGCTAGAAGCGCATTGATTGTGAAACATAATTTTATTTTTAGTGCTGCAGCGCAATTGAAAGGCCTTTTGAGAAGCAGAGTAGAACATCAAGATTGTCGAAATTTACGTTATCGAGTGATTGCTAAATCTTAAAAGAGCAGCAAACGTGCTGTTTGCAAATGGTTGAAAATGCGCATATATAACGAGAAGGTACTGAGAGCTGTAAGTTTATGATTGAGCTCTTGAAGGTTTTAACCTTTCACTTTCACAGCATCTGTGTGGTTCGTTCTGTTCCTCATGGATGTTGCCCTACTTCTTGATCCCGTATCCTTCAGTCTACGTTGTTCGTAGCGTACACTCGTTTAAACAGTGACACATACTTCCGGATCAAAGGGAGCGTGCCATTGGAGCGTATATAGCGCATTATCTGTGTGTGCACATTACAGTATGGTGCACGTGGGAGCCAGAAAAACGCAAATGAGCTTTTTTGAGACAAAAATCCATTGCTCGGTTTTCAGAAAGTAAGGAAGAAGAAGAAGAAAAAAACTTTTTGGCAGAGAAAGACCAATTAGCGCATCCAAAGGACTGTTCAATCACATCACGGCATTATAGCGTCGTTACTGAGCGGATCTGTTCACAAATTCGAAGTCATTTACAGAGACTATAGTGATGCACAATATCACCCTAGTTGAGTCCTCTAGAGAAAACAGAACATATAAATAAGTGTCTCTTGATGGCCCTTTGCTGAACTCGAGCCAATTGTCAGAAAAAAGACACTGTGTTGGTGAATGATACGGCAAATACTTCAACTTGTATGTGTTACATTCATCTATTTTTCTTCTAGATTACCGAGTATTTTTAAAAAATAATAACTATCAGTAATTCTTGTGATTAAAGATATTGCAAAATCCATTTCGTGAATGTGAGGTCAGAATTTACGCTAAAACGTCTGAATAAAAAAATGGAATGCAAGAGATAATTTGAAAGTTGAATATCTAATAAATCTCTTTCTGTTATTCATTGTCTAAATCACATTCAGAAGAGAAAAACAAATGGTGTAAGTTTCCTCCACTCGTTAGAAAGATGTTTTTCTGGGATTAAAAAATTACAAATAATAAACATCATCTCAAATGTCGCTTCTATACTGTTCTCTACAGTGGTAATCTATGAAACAATTGAACTGGCTTGATAACTGATGGACGGTGAACTTGATGAGCCAGTGTACTTATTCTGGTGTTCACAACAGTATATATGACAACAGAGTCAATTAGAGCAATTAAGAAAATCGTTAGTCAATATAAAGCAAGGAAATGAACAGAGTCAATGAAATTTTGCTTCAGGGACATTGCGCAAGTAGAAGCCTAGTATATGAGATGTCTGCTCATTTGTAATATAACAATTACAAGTGCTCGTTTTATGTGGAGTCATACCATCTTCAATTTTTATCATAGATATCTTTTTATGGTATTCCTGTCGTTAAGATTTGTTCTATATTGCACTCTTAGCTTTGAATAATTTGTCTCAAAAGTGCATCCGTGATAACTAGCGAAAGGAAGCGGAGCAGACAATTAACGTTTTTTTCTCGTAGTCAGCACTCGTTGATCAAATACTTTCCATTTCTCAGTGAAAAAAAGATTATGTGCCTCGTTATACTCGTGTATCTTTGCCAGTTTGCTGAATCTTATGAATTATGATTAGATAACTTGTTTATAAATAGCTGAAGCTGTTGCCCTTATAACTATCCACTAAACATGCTGGTCTTCGACGAGATCCGTATGCTTTACAAAAGCAATATCAGTGACACTACTGGATTGTTTTCCAATATATACATCTGCACGCTCACCGTCCCTTTCACTTTTTTATTGGAATATTGGATCGGTTTCAATCAAACTCACTGTATGAGTTGAAAGATAATAATGGAGCCACACGCTTTGTCAAGTCATATTCGACCATCTTAACTTATCATTTGAGAAAAGAAGAAGCAAATCATCTATACATGCCCTAAAAGGGCATGGTAACATTTTTCTTTCAGATTTTCGGCCTTCAAAGGCGTACTTGTAGTGCAGTGGTCAAACATGCTCTGGAATGCATTCGAGTCATAGGTGCTATTTTACAACCGCTTAACCACATCAGCATTTCTCCAGGCTTTACAAATCAGTATTAGTACTCTCTAGTGAAGTGACAGTGATGACTTGACACCCGATGGGCCATCGAGTCACTATGTACGGGGTTTTTCAACTTAATTTCCTCTACAATAGCAAATGGAATTGAACACATAATGTATCTTCAAGAAAATAATCGACGCTAAACGCTCCATAGCCTTTGCTTCCAATGAGTTCCGGAAAAGCAGCAGTAGTCTCATCTTGGCTTCTTCATGCAAGCCATTGTGTTAGTAAACATGTCAGTAGAGAATCCAGTAAAACTTTTGTTTACTTCAAATATGCAATCCAACACTAATCATTTAAAGGCGACCGTAAAAGTGTCATCGTCATCGGACTGTCACTAGTAGTCTCCAAACTTCTTCGCTATGTTTTCAAGAACATTTTGTTTCCAGGATCTTTTGATTGTCTCGTTGGTACGAATTTCAAAATTCGTGACCACGAAAGACTTTCCTCCTTTATGTTCTTCCAAGTACGGTCCGCTTTTTCTTGAGATTTTTGAATCGATTGAAAAGCTCTTTGCAAACCACTTTTTCTAAGCATCACTGCAATCTTGCTAAATACCTCAATAACTTTATGACAGATACGCGACTTTGTTCAAACTCATAGTCGATATTCGGTATCACCGGATTCTGTTTTGCGATCACTTGACAGATTTCTGATCGCCATGAACTGAGAAAAGCGCTTGTATCGCAGTGGTTAGAGGTCCATGCAGTACAGACATGAACTCTGAGAAAGATCGCGTGCTCTCACATCAACACTTCTATCCTTCCGGTGTCGACGAATATGTATTAGAATTGTCTCAAAGTTTAGCGGCATTTACTTACTTACATTGAAAGGCTATCGCGAGCCATTGTTAACACCAGATATGTGTTCAATCATCTCTAACAATACTTGATGAAGTCGAATGCACGACTCATCCATAAGAGATTGGTCAGCCACAAAAAAGTTTATCCATTGAAGTATTTACTCTTTTATGGATTGAAGCTATTTTTAGACGTCACAGGAATATTATTGACTTATTCCCATGTGAGTGTTCGTTCTTCATTTTAGCTTCAGTTTAACTACATTGACTTTCGGACTAGACTGAGGAAAAATGTTTAGTGTTTTCCAGATTGGTACGCCAGAGCCATATGTACGTTTCACCAGTGTCGGCCCTACTTTATAGCAGGGATGGGAAGAATGAAAAAGTAATGATAACACAATATCACATGCTATCACCGTAAATAACGTCTCTCCATCCCTGCTATAAAATAAGGTTTAGTGTGGGGCGTGGGCCACTGATGAAGCGGCCTACACAGCTTAAACGTACGTATGGCTCTGGTGTACCAACCTGCAAAAGGCTCTAGCCATTCCCACAGACTATACTTAATGTTTAAAAAAAATAAAAGCAAGGTCTAAAAACAGCCGATGAGATGGATCTCTACATTATACAAATATGTTTATTGAGATATTCTCATGAAAGTGATAGGATAGCAGGATCAAGAAGTTGGGGAATATGTTAAATTGTATCACATTGTTTTTATTTTCAAGTGTCCGAATGTCATCAAGAATTGCTGTCCTCGTTAGTGCTTCTCTGCTGCTCTTTTCTCAACAGCACTTTAAAAGTGCATCGATTTTTGCAAACAAGGAAAAAACAAAGCTTGTCTAGTATCTATTTGAAATCTAAGTCTTGAAATTATCCAAAAACATTTTGGAGAACATTTTTTTCAATAAAGAAAATGTCATTTAGTATTTGTTTTTGAATGGGGTCATCGAATTTTCTTACGAAATTATTCACTTCCTCTTACGGATTTTCCTTCGTCTACATCTCTCCAACGTCAATCTAATGTTGTCTTCAGCTTTCACATGTCAAATCACTCGCATTACAATTTCACCTACTTCTTTCATACTTGTTGATAAAAAAGTCATTATCTGCTCTGAATCTTCGTGGAAAAATTTCATTAGTTTCAAGCTTTTAGATGATGTTGTTTATGATAGCTGACTTTTCCATTAGTAGAAGCGGAATATAGTTCTTTTCAGATTTTTGCCGTTATTTTCATTATTTGCCACGTTTTCCTTCTTATAATGCCAAAATATGATCTGTTATAAACACATAGCTCGTTAGATTTCTCAATTTTCAAAGTTTTCTTTGCTTATATTGGTAAAGAAGGGTAAAAAGGCTTGGCAGTCGTCATTCCTCAAGATCGTCTCTAATTGTGCTTCTTTAATTCTATCACCACTGCGGCCGCATCTAGCAGCTTCATCACATCAGCAATTGTCCTTATGTGGTCGTCATGTACGGACCGATACCAGATGGGCTAGATAATTCTGACCTGGCCGTTGAAACGGCCAATTTGCATACAAACGCTTCAACACCGATATTCGTTTCAATTCATTTTGTCCACTTCTTTCGATTCGCCTCACTTCGGAGAAATGTTCACCTTGATTCAATTACACTTGTCTAGACAGAATACATTGAAAATGTTCGCATTTTATTTGCATCGCAAAAAAAAGTTCACATAATGATGTGGTAGTATGTTTAGGTGGCAAGTCTTCTGAGAATAACCTTATAAGCAATGTTGACTCGTAGAGTGTGAGATGGCCTCGTAAAACTTTTGATAAGAGTTCATAACTAAGCGACTTCAAACTTTTTTCAATAACAAGTATCCAAGTACATCATCAGAACGGAGTTTTTGCCAATTTCCATACGTAAATGTATCAAACATCATGAACTAACACAAGTTAGGGTAACTCATGTACATTAAACCTAGTAAAGTCGGTAGTAAACCAGTATAATAGATCACAATTTTCTACTGTAGATGTTATCAAAAGTGTATTTGATGTTCTTCTTTTTCCTTGCTCTAAATTTATCGCAATTTTTTCCCATTGCAGAATCCCTTCGAGGGCAATCAGTATATTCTCTACTTAGTAACAAAGTTCCTGTGCATTATCACATAGTCTTTAGGATGAATCTTGCTTAAACTTTAGTACTCATACATCAGTGCGTTTTTCAAGCAAAAACAGCGGCAACGACAATAGCAACAAATTTCAATGGAATGATAACTTGATAGAAAATAACTTGATTACATGAGCGCAAATTTCCACTTGAGCATTCATTTGTTTTGGCACTTTTGTCGGATTGATTGTATCCCTAGTGAATTCAAATCGAGCTGGTTAAGTGATTTTCAAAGCGTATCAGAGCTCGTTCGTGTGCCTGGCCAAAACATTCCCGTTGTCACCGCGGTAATTGCACGTTCATGCATACCATGTAGCCGTACGAATTCGATATGAACACATTTATAAATGCTTCAGTTCACTCAGCTTATCTAGATTACCAGTAAAAACGCGCGTGAAAATCTCCGAGAAACATGACATTTTCTCGTTCCACTGAGGCTTTCATCATTGTTTTCAGCTTCCTTACTTATAGGTTCAAATTCGGCTTCGCTGGCGTATCATGCAAATCGAAGAACATCACATCTTCTTTTGGGTTCCCTTTTGGGTAATATTGTGTCAAGGAGGAGACACTTTTATAATCAGAATTATCACTGAAATTATCTGCATCACTAGTTACCCCATTGATTTTCAAGCTGTTCTAAGACCCGCTGAAAAAATCCTCACGCGTCTCTGTCTTGGGTAATAGCTATACAAAATGCCTCCGCTCACTCGATTGGAAAAAAGAACAACGGTCTTTGTAAAGAAATAACTCCACGGTGTTAAGTTTGTGTACTCAACCTGCGGGGTATAGCGTGACCCATATTTGAGCCACTGATTGCCGCGCCGCGTCTTGACTCACTGGAGCTTTCTGTAGTAGGTGTGAGCCTCGATGCAAATCTGGTACTAATTTAACAAACTCATTTCATTATTCTTACTTTTATCTCACTTATTTGATCATTCTTGCAACAACTACGATTGACAGCTCCACAATACTCTACAAAAAATTTATAACCAGCATACAAATTATAAATCTTTTCGTATCAATATACACAAACACTTCCAAAAAAAGACTTGCAATGTACCGTCACATCACAAAGCATAAATTTCTACGTAGTGTGCAATAATTTTTGACAAACAACTGATTGCTTTATTGCTTATTAGGAAGCATTAGAGTTGTCAATACTACCGATATCCTTGCTGAGTTCTCTTTAGTCATAATCTGCCTTTTATTGTTCATGAAACCCCTTTTTAGTGGCAACAAAGATCTACTTTTATTAAAAAAAACTTCAGCCTTGTAATTTGAGCCCGCCCTGGCAGACGGTTAAATGGCTATGTGTCAGGGGCAAAAAATCAACGTGGTACCCAAGATGTTGCGATTCCATGTGAATTCTGCGATGACAGATACAACATCCTTTTAAGCTTCGACCATTATCGTTGTTGATAAACTTCGGATCGCTTCATCACTTACACTTACCCTTACTCCAAACAATAGGAATGGCACGTATATAGTGGATGTGTATTTATATATGTATAGCTATTATTTCGCCGAATCATATAAGTATTTGCATTTCAAATTGCGTCACCCAAGATCTGCACGCTTAGTTTGCATTATTACTTCTCTATAACCACAACGCAACCAAATACGGTAACTTCCTAGTTGCTCGTTTATGTTACTTTCTCCGTTACGCTTGAGTAGAGGTAACGTCACATCATTCACTTGGAAATGATCGGATCTTTTACACCTTTGCTTTGGCGCTTGAGCCCTTATATTACTGTGTATATATATATATATATATATATATATATGTATATGTATATATATATATATGTGTGTGTGTGTGTGTGTGTGTGTGTGTGTGTGTGTGTGTGTGTGTGTGTGTGTGTGTGTGTGTGTGTGTGTGTGGTGTGTGAATGAGTGTATATGTGTGTCCACTCATTTCGGGAGAGCTTCTTCTATTGATTGCCCCATTTGAGGATTGCTAGTGCCTCGTTCCCCATCAGTGACCATTAAAAGAATCAGAATATTCTATCATCATGCTCTTTGTGCAGCAAACTATGACAAGTCTTTTCGAATAGATGTTTTCAAAACTCTCGCGCTATTCGCTATTGCGTGTTGTCATGGCTTTACCCTGCATGATATGGGCCAGCGCGATAATTTGTCTCTTGTGCCAGCGAACTGACATATGTGAAGATGCCGTTCTGGGAGCGATTTTAGGATCAATGCCGGGTCATGTGGCGAGACGTGCCAGAATGGACGACGGCCGTCTGACGAGTAGCTTGTCTCATACGACACCACGTAGTTTCTCGTGGACACGAACACCTCGCCCACCAACCACTACGGTGAACGCGCGATTTTCACGAAGCCAAGTATGTTCATTAGTCAGCAATTACCACTTTTATAACACAGTGCTTCATCTGGTTACAATTAAATAAATTTCATTCGTCTCATATCTATCACGATCACTGGACCGTGACTTTTTTTTTTTTGTTCAGCGAACAAGAGGTTGTTAATACACGTTTATTTCGTAGAAAATAGTACAATGGAGTTCGTATACGTGGCTAACGTTCTGACAGTTTCGCTTTCATTAGATCCTGAAAGAGCCAAATTGACGTCAATCCACATGGACGAGAATTTCACAATTAAAAATAATTTTCACAACGATCACTGAACCAGTGCCTTTAATTCGACTGTTTCTTAGAACCTCGTTAAATCTTCAAGGTAATTATTTCCGCAGATTTTTATTAAGCCTTTCACGAGGTTTGATATTACATCTTAGTGATATACGCACATTTCGACACTGATACGCGTCTCACTATCTTTCTTTCACTCAATGTTTTGCGGTTTTTAAACAGAAATGCTGTCAGAATAGTCGCATTAAGTGTGTTGAATACACAGAAGCAATCTGACAAAGTTGTACCTTACCAGCATCGCCTCAACGAAAGCACATTTCTGTTGGACACAGTTTTATTCAGTCTACCTTTGTGTCCATGACTTTCCTTGTTATGTCAACTGCGCGTTCTTCGTCCATCACAAATGGCTCCATGCTCAATTATACGCTCGTTCTTACGTGCTTATGTCCAAAAATCGTAAATATTTTTCTTATGACAATTATTGGAAAAGCTTCGAGAGAAATAAAGGAACGTAATCACTGATTGCAGCTGTGTAAGTCGTTTAGTTCAATTATATTGTTCTCAGGAATCGTTCATGATAAGCTAACAAAAGCCGGTTAATTTGGATTGTTCATCATCTTCTTCATTATCTGAAACTTTAGCAGATTCCTTTTCTTCAGAATTTCAATGGTGCAGACTGTTATGTGCATGCATTGAATACGCATTCTATAATCTTAATAAAAAGGCATTGCATAAACTTTAAGCTATCAAAAAGCTTATAAGTTTTTTCAATTCTTTTTTATGTTCGTTGCGACGGTCAAATTAGGCCAGCCGTTCAAATTGAGTATTTTTCCAGTGAATTCAGCTTTACGTCTCTTCGTGCTCATCCGATTTTCGACTGTATGTTGTCCATGGTGACGTCATAGGGCAGATGCTAGCTACCGTAGAGGTATAACAATAGCAAGCCGTTCGTTGAACAACACCACCAATCATACACCACCCCACCGACTGAATCGTTGTGTGCATTGTTAGATGCAGCAGAGCGTGACATTATTGACAGATCTCCTCCAGTATTGATTACTACTTTATATATTGTCATTAAATCTGTCAGTACACATCAAATAGTAATTTACTAGCATGCGTTTCGCCTCCAGCATGTCACGTACATCGAAAATTGTAAGTGTGAACCTTTTCAGATTTCTTTCGCCGGTTACATTACAATATTGTACTTCAGTACAACTCATCCTATTGAATAGTTATTGTTAAACATTTTTTCAAACTTTTTTTCAGCAAAAGCTTTGTCAAGACGGCAAAAAATCGCCTCCAAGGCGGATAATAAAGTTTCAAAAGATTTTATTACTTTTTCTCGATCACGTAGTTGAATGAAATGGGTTACAAGATACCTCATGTCAGGCATCCACGTGAATTAAGAGTTAATCTCACCCCCGTTATACTTATGACTACAAATATTCCAGTGCTAAAGCGAAGAATGACAAAGGCAAGTGGATTCAGTTAGTTGTGATACTGACCTCTCGTTAATCATAATGAAATGAGTGCCGTGTAAGCTTAAACTATGATTGAATTTATTCAGAATTTTCGATTCAATATCAATCGCAGCACTTGATTGAAGTTCATTCGACGTCCACTTAGATCTGCTCTAATTGACTTGCTTTAGAGCGTATGAAAAAACCCTGTGGAATAGATCGTGATATTCAAACATTATTGACCGAATTCCATAGTGACAGGTGGAAGTGGATTTTCGTTTAAATCAATTAATCGAGCCAGGATTGAAATCCCTATATCATCTCATCAATTCTGGCCTACAAAAATGTTCTAAAAAAGACAAAAAGTTTATCTATTCATTGATATATAGCCAATTATCACATCAATGAACTATTCATCCAAGTTGATTTCTTCGGTATCAAATTGATTTTCACAGTTATTCCTGCTATCTTTCTATCCTATAATGTTCACATGTTCTCTGTGATTCAAAAGCACCGTTTCTTAGTCTTGCAAACATTGAGCCCTTCTTAGATCATGTAGATTCTAGCAGTTGTACACCAGGGGTATCAATCACCGTGTTGAACGTCATCTTTTCAATCGCACTGTCTCGTTTTTTTTTTCTATGATTCCCTTTCAATTTTGTTCACAAATTGATTCTATCCGTTTAATTTTTCTTATTTATAACCATCGCTACTCACCTGAGATTTTATAGAACGCTATGGCTCGTATAGCACAATGTTTTTAGGTGCTCTGTAATCCAAACGTAGCTTTCGGGTCAATGTCATACCCTGCGGTGACGAAGTGTTCCATCACTCTGATATGATATCTGATAGGATATGAAGGCAACAAAATGATATCAGGCTTACTTAGGAGGAAAATAGCACTAGTTTCATACATCGGTTGGCCCCCACAAATTGTTCATTTGGGGCCACATATGCATTCAGTCACCTTTAAGCGCGATGGGGTTCTTAGGGAATTTAACGCCGAGAGCTTCGTTCTGTGTCCCTCATGCCAAAAGTACACGAATCCTTGCGATGCCATTTATCAGTTAGAAAACTTATTAAGTTCTTCGTAAAGCTGAATGCATTGTATGGACAACTGTCCCAATGCAAATTCATCGACCAATATATTCATTTGAACCTACGTCAGGTTACTTCATTGATGCAATAATATAATAGCTTCTGAAATTTGATTACCTTCTGAACCTTTCCATAGTTCGATACAATGATCAGCAAATAATTATGCTTAAACACAATTTACTAGTTTTGTTGTTTTTCACGTTTTGTATGGGTCAATGTTCCACGTGGGTTTTCTGGTGTATTTGTAAGGTGTTTTTACGAAAAGTTTGCATCATTATGATTTACTCTCTCTTATTGATATGCAAGGTGTTTCTCAGTGTCGAAATACTATGTATCTATATCTGAAAATCTCTTCAAATGGAATCGCGCAGACCTAATAAAAGTTAACGTTTCTAGCCGAGAGGCTCCCACTAAGAAGTACACTTATGCTGCAAAGCCCCGTCGTTTCTGAGGAAACGACGTCATAGTGTTAGAAAACCTTTCCAAAGTCAAGAAGAGGCGGGGTTGGACTCAACTAGCAACTCAAAGCACCTTAACATGGATATGTTATGGATGTCTCATCTTATTCAAAACAATTGGGTGGAAGGAAGTTGTGATTGTTTTGACATGATTTTTATGAAGACTGGTCGCTCAAATAGTCAAATACAGTAATCAAATAAAAATGACGGTATCATGTATAACGATTTAGGTTTTCTAACTTCATCAACACGACACGTCCGAGAAATACTATGTTCACTCTTAAGTAATGAATAAAAAGTGACTTAATGTTTGAGGCAAATGATTTTGAGATTATTGTGTTGTTGTTAATTTCCTATAATTCCTCTGTAAATCCGCCCACTCATAATCAACTCCTACCTTCAAAAAGTGTCTGGACTAATCAACGAAACACTTATATACCAATCCGCAACCAAATCTTCCATATATAAATGACACATAGTCACAGTTATTGGTGAAAATTTTGTTTATGGATTTTGACCTGCGTAATATTGATTTACATGCTGCCTTAGGTTGTGTTAGTTATTGGGTATTATAATTTTTTTAGTGATAAATTTGACTTTTTTTGCTGCACTTTGCTGGTCTGCACGGTGTATTGGTGTTGTATTTAGCTAAAACAAAGAAGAGTCTAACGCTACTTGTACAGTTACAGTTATTGACTTTGTTGGATTTGTCCGGGTTGCTGGGAGTTCGTTTGGCTTTATATAATTATGCCATTTGGGGTAGATTTTTTTTAAAATTCATGACCTTTGTATTGATTGATGGAGTTTCTGCAAATGTTTGAAGTATGTGTTGTTTTTGTCGTCTCATCCAAGGTCACCAGTGAAAAACTACTGTCTTCACTTAATAACTTGCAAAAAGCTCTTTCTAATGAGGACTGTGTGCAGATTAGAGAGCATATTCAGCGAAGAAGCCACAAGTTCTTCTGCTTGGATACTTTGATTCGACACTCAAAAACGACTTATGCTTTCCTCACGTAGAAATTTGTAACGGTGATGTATACATTGAACTCCGTCTGTTGATATATTCTGAATATAATGTTTCCTACGCGACTGCATCTGCTGCTAGTCTTCTTGTCATATTCAGAATCAGTTATGAGCTTGAACACCATATTGTGTACCACAACTCCAGTTGAGCTTGAAAACCATATTGTGTACCAAAACTCCATTTACGGGAGGAGCGCTACCAATATGTATCAAAATTCTGTATGTGTGCAATCTTTCACAGACTTTGAATGTCTTGAGTCTGCACTTGCGCCGTTTCGTCAATATATGCGAAATTTGCAGGTCTGTACACTCTACTGCAGTTCATATTGATAGAATCAATTAGTGAACTATTGTTGCATAGCCAGTCTTGTCGGTGTCAAGTTACGTTGTTTGTAAACTGGAGGTCTGCCAATCGACTTTTGAGTGTCGTCGATATTGCTAATGCTGTAATAGAATGACATGAAAGGGCAGGAATCATTTACACTTCAGTAACCTCCATATGTGGTAGCTCAAAGTGCCCACCTTGAAGCAAACCTAATTTTTTCGCTTCGTCAACCTTGTCGTTTCCCAGAACACATTCTTTTATAGAGCTTAGCTATCCGTATCGTTCACGACCAGATTCCAAACATTGTCCTTAAACACCTCTAGAATTCTCCCATCCTTGCAATGATCTATTGAAAGTCCAGTCTTACCTTCGCCGAATAGAAAAACTGTGCATTATCACATTACCTCATCACTCATCACTGACACCGCCAAATGGTGCAACCTCTCTTTTTTTTTCCAGTTAAGTCTTTTTGATGGGAAGCAGAGGAGCCTTATTATGTCCTCATATCGAACTTTTTCGCGGTCGCTCTAGATGAGCAGTTGACTGCGACGAAAGTTGAAGTAGTTGTCAGTTGACATTATAGTAGAAATGAGTGAAAAAGAACGTGAGGAACGAATGGAAGACAGTAACAGGAATGTTGAATGCAATACTTTCCAAGGAATTAGACGCCTTATACATGGTTCAGGCTAATCTAAAAAATTTCCTCAAAAGTCACAGAATGAGGACCATAGTTTTTGCACTGACAACTAAGTGAAAATTCACCATTTCATGGACGGTGCCAATACTTTGAACCTTGCATTAATGTGACTTCCGTTTCATACGTATCCGAAGACACCATACCTTTCCAAAAGGCATATCTCAGCTTACAGTGGCTTCTATCAACTAAAATTTGAAATTCGCTGATCTTCGCCAGCAACATGCAAATCTTTTCTAATCTACCACTGTAAAATGAGAAGTATTTTTTAGGGAGGTTGAAAGTACAGATGAACTTGGAGTGAGTACTTTAGAAAAGTTGTCGTTACCTTCTTATTTGATAAAGTAAAACCTATTTTACAATGTTGTCTGGCTATCAACTCTGCAAGTTCTCTAGTTTCCAAAAGTTACTAAGAATTATTAGTGAACCTTCATCGTCACTCATGTATGGCGTACTGTACTTAGAGTGTAAATGTGTTCTGTTCTGCACGCCAACACGGTCACGTAGCTAAGAAGTACGTGCATTTCACTAAAAATTCATGTCCAAGAAATAAACGATATGTTCTCCCAGTAGAGGCCTATAGATTTCTGGTGAGTATATCTAACTGCTTTGGCAAGGCATGCTTTTAGTTGTTTTGATAAGAGGGCATGCACTTCCCTTTTAACAAAACAACTAAGATCAATAAGTTTGTACGAAGAATGTTTTTTTACTCTCCGCTTTATTCTTGGCACGAGTACTGCTGATAAGCTTTCTTGGGAAGAATGAACAGACGAAGGCTATTGCTGTTCCACTGAGTCACTCTTTTATTGAAAAGGTTACATCCTCAGTCGATTCTCGTGATTAAAAGTCATCACATGGAGCTCCGTCTACGACATATATTATTCGAAAATGAGATGAAAAAGAAATTTTTTATGCATTGGTTAAGCTTTTATTGACGATCTCCATACATGTTCCATTACTGAAGATAATATTAGTTTAGGAGTGACACACATTGGCCACTTAATAACCTCTCGTAAATAGAATTAAGTTGCGCGTCTAAGACTAGTCAATCCACCACTCCGTGCTCAGGGAATAGGTGCGATATCTTTTTGAGCGAATAGCAACAAGGTTTTGATGCATTGATGAACAATCACAAATCGTTGTAAAGGCCACATAGGTATCCAATCCCCTCAAAACGACTCTTCACGAAATCGATTGCATGGCGCATCCCTTAGGAATTCACCGAGAGCTTTGTCTCTATTTTCATCCGTGGGCCAGCCATGTTTACTTTCTTATGAATAAGCCATTATTTTTGATTTCTAAAGTATGTGAATAGCTTTAAAATGACGGCACGTGTAAATCATGCGTCGTTGTTTACTCTTTATAAGGGGATGGAGCACCTCTGAGAGGACTGGCTGAAGACTAAAGCTCTGCCCGACTGACGGGGCTGCCAAAGCCGAAACACGTCTAGTGGGGTGTACGAGAGCCCAAAAACAGATCACATGGCACGCTAGCTCAAATGGTAGTTATGAGAACTTTAAGATGCGTAAAATAAAAAGTATGTTCTGATGTAGTACTACGACTGTAACTATGATAACTGAAGTTGTAAAAGCAAATAAAAAAATGTATTGCAGCACTTATGATGTTGATATCAGGATTAGTTTTTGGTAAATTCAAAAATTGCCGTTTTGTTCTAACGAATGCTGTACAATTTCTTCTTCTTTTGAAGAGCGTGACACGTGCACGGACGTCGACTGAAGAAGATGAGGAGAAGAAAGAAATGGCCGAAGCTGCATATCGCGAATGGCTGAAACGGAAAGCTGCTGAGCCGCATACACCTCGGGCTTCACCAACAAGGTATGGCACATATGGTAATTGCATAAAAATTTGCATGATCCTTTAGTAATATAGACAGCTGAAAGCTGTTAACACTCAGTTTTTGGCATCAGTTGATTTTTCTTCACACGATGAATAAATAACAGCCTTTCTCAAATTTAGATCAGCATGTCTTAAGCCAAGGTAAAATTAATTAAGCAAAATAGATGCCTTCAAGATATTAGCTCATAATAATAACGATGTAGTTGAGCGACCATGATGAAAACCTGATTTATAGTGCTCAAAAATTGTGTATTGCGAAAATAGTAGCGATTAAACGAGCGTTATTTCGTTAATCAAAATGCGATGATGTCCCCAAATGCGATTTTTACGCTTGTCGCAGCTGAGATTTATTTTAAGTTTCAAAATGTTGGATCTCATTGTAATCAAATTTGGGAATTTTGATTCCAGACAACTTTTTGAACCATATAATAATTCTAAAGAAGCACACTTGGTTTCATATAAATAGTCTTTCCTTTAACTTGAAGTTTGCATTGAAAAGTAAGCGCAGCCAGTTGTTTTCCTCTCTTTTCGTTCTCAGATGTAGTATCCTGATAAGTAAACTATAAGTGTCTGCATAGTAACTCTTATTAATTAAACCGCAGATATCTGTATACTGCCATGGAATTTTTTGACCACATAGCCGATGTCGCTTGTGTTAGATGCGCTTCCTGTGATTCCCGACTGATTTGAAGGACCGCCAATAGTCGACAGCCTTCTCGTTGAACATCTATTAAATTTTCGATCACTCAAAAAAATTCTGTTTTAATCAAAAAGTGTTTCCCTAACTGATTTTGAAGATTTTCCGATAATAATCTCTTGATCGGTTTTAAACTTCATTTTCAGAGGCGCAAGCTTTGTTTTCCTCGCTGCGTTGACTGCACCATGACTAACATCTTCTCATTAGTGTATCCAATCTACCAGATTAAACTCGAGAGCTTTTCATATAATTTCGATGTTTCCAAATTCACTTTGTTTCGTAGACACGTGTTAACGGATTGATCTCATAGTTGAGGAGACAGGATAAGAACTACGTGTTCTTCTTCCTCTTTGCCACTCTTTCGATGTTCTTGCAAGCTCCGTGAAATACTTGTCTCCCCTTGGAACCAATTAATCTCGACTTTTCAATCCTAATATACTCAAAGGGAACGTTCGGTGATATATGTTCCGTTGCATATAAAAGGGTTCTATCGACTTTCGCTCCCATGCTGCCCCATTATATTTTTTTTGTGTGTGCCTCTTGCGGATATGGCGTGCTTAGCTGTGGAGAAATGGTGTCGCCTTATCGAAGGTCTCCCTTCATATCCATAATGATCTCGGCGAGATTTTGACTTAGGGTCTTCTGTAGAGTTTGAAAATGTTTTTATACGCTGGGTATAGGTGTTCCACTATCTCAGAAGAATTGAAAACCTTCAGACCGGTGAAAATGAAATTGCGACATTTTGTACCAACTTCGTCAAAACCTTATTCGTTTTCTGCAACAATATTTTCCGAAAACTAGCTCAAGTATGAGGATTCTGACTTATATGTGTATGTTATTTCTTTTTCTCAACTTTGTAGGCCTCTTTATTTCGTGAGAGGGGAGATTCAATACGCAAGGGGCGATGACGAAATTTTCTGTAGAATGGAAATCCCTCAATGCCATTCAAAACAGATTTTCTAATTGATAATAATATAAATCATAGTACTTTCGACTGGGAGAGCTCAGTTTTTTATGGAAGTAAAAGACTTTCAGAACTGCTGACTCCCATTTCGTTCTCTCAGTCTATTTTGATACGTTGCTTTATTTGTGAAGTTATTCAGACGTTCTCACTTCCGTAGTCGATTTTCGATGTCCTATCACCGGTGCGATTTTGTAGAAAATATAATGTTCTTAGCAAAGCTTCTCCAAGTACTATAAAATGCTTTGATGTCATCTTCATTGTTTCGCTTATAAACCTTTAGCCTTAATCGGAAGTTATTCAAAGGCATTTATGTTCAAATACGTTCGTGTTATCAAGTAACTTATACTCCTTCCTATCAAAGGTTCAAAGAGATCGTTAATTTCTATCAATATAAGCACTGTTTAGCTGATCATCATTATTTCTCTTGACAACCCGCTAATGTCGTTCCTGGTGTTATTAGCTTACTTCATCAATTACATATTCCAAGATCCGATGTCATCAGACGTATGTCGTAGCCACAAATAGTCACCATAGTCCTCCAAATTATAGTGCTTTGTTGTCATCTTAAGGTTGTAGTTGCCCCTCTGTGCCGTTTTCATAGCAATGCTAAATCAGCGTTAGTTCTTAAGAACTACTAAAAGTAAATGTACACGCCGTTAAGTGTACAGAAGAAGATACTCATTTATTCAAATTATGCCGAGGTTAATAGATAGTCAGTCCTGGGATTTGAGATTACATGGTCTGCTTAGTGATGTTGTCGTGTCATTAACATTTTTGCCCCTCTGGCTTTGGGAAAACAGTCATGTAAACAGCTTACTCAAAAAAATGTAATTGTAGATTCATTACTCTAGGAAGAAATGCTACTATCCATATTTATGAAAAAGCATCTATGAATTAAATCAAGCCCTCAAGGCCTGGAATTTACAAAAAGTGTAATATCTCCATACTGTTGAGGTTTGCGACTGTTCCTATACGATTTTTCGCTTCGATCTACGTGAAAATATCATTACAGTGGATCTTTGAAGTTCATATAAGTTATTATGCTAAATTAGTTATGCTCCAGTCGAGCTCAGGTATTTTGAGGTCTAGTTTAGAAAATGTAGGTGGTAATACAAGCTTTTGGCATATTGTAATAAATAAAACCTTTTCGTGTCGTCACCAATATTAATTGTTCAAACGCATTTATTGTGCGCCATGAATCATAAAGGTAGCAGAAAAACGTGTTCGCAATGCCAACAACCTCCCCAAACAGTTCATATTATGATGACTTCAGAGAGCAAATCTGCTTGCATCTGAAGGAAGATGCTCGACATCGTGTTTACAACAACTGGTTTCATAGTCGACGATTTACATCCTCACCAAAGTCTAACGGTGAAACAACGCCCACTTCAGAAGCCGTGGTAGGGACGCCCTCTTGATTCTTTCTGCATTCTTTTTGTCAAATTCCACTTAATTAGGTGAAATTTTTTTGGTTTCACAGTGCAATTGCCATTTGTGCCGTTTAAATTTCGTACGCTACTGTCATTGCAAGGTTTATTTTTTGAATTTTCTCTTTTTTTCTGTTCGTTGCTCGGCTTCTATGCCGTTTTTAGGCTTGAAGCAAAATGTATTGCGGTTTCTAATTTATTGCACTCAAAAAAGAAATGCGGATTCGCTTAGTTTTTTTCCGAAGTCATTCTATGCTTTTGCTATCTAGTCATTTATGAATAAAATTTCTTTCTTAGTGTTGGACGCCATCTTATTAACAATACATCGGAATGGTATGGCTACTCTTTGATTGACCCGACATTAATGCTGTTGTGTTTTACCAATTCATTATCAAATGTGATTGTCATTCGATTATGATTTGCACCCTGTATAAATATTTACAAAGTACATTGTACGGAAGAATCTAAACAAAAGAAGTTGAATTGAAAAATCGAACTAAAATTAAAGAAATAGGGCGCCAGATGTTCAACTTATAAATGTTATGTCAATATGATTTTTCGGTAATTCCTGATACAACAAAAGAGATCCTGGCTTTTCAAAAAAAAAAGGTCTCTTGTTATCAATACAGTAAAAGTCTCTTTCTGCTTTTCTAAACGTGTTACTAATGAATTAGTCGTAACTAATAAATTGTAAACTAAGAATTCGACAGCTGTAGCTCCGATATACTATGGAATGCTGCTATTGAGATTACAAGCGCTTCGATTGAGTGGGTTTCTTCTGGTACCATGTAGGCCATTTGTTGTTAAAATGTGAGAGATTCATTATAAATTGAGATCTATATCAAAAAAGGGAATCGATCTCAATAATACTCACAGTACTCGTGAACTGGCAAAGGAACGGTGACAGGCGCCTATGTTGTCCCTGGCTAATATTTTGGCAATTTCGTCTTTTTCAAGGCAGTTTTTGTTTCCTCTAAGGAGAGACCTTCGTGATATTCACATAGGTTACTGACTTGTTTAACTACACTAGCATTGTTCACTTGAACAACGATGATTTTTTACTTAGAAAATGATGCTCGACGGTGACACATCACACATTAGCGATAATAATGTGCCTATACAGTTATCTATCTTTATCTAGCTCATAACGTAGCACTTTGAAGCTGTAGTTTCCGTTGACAATTTATTATGGTCTTTTGGAACCATTCTTAACCCCTTTGAATCCTTTTTGAGCTCTTTCTCCATTTTGTGGAATTTACAACGGAGCAACGACTTCAGGAAATTAGTTGACCAAATTGTTCTTGGATTCTGATTGGTACATCAATAATCTTTAGTGCGATACTGAATGGTACGTTCGGGTGTCAAATATATAAACCTACGTTATTGTTTAACTACAGAAATCGCGCTACTATACTAAAATTTTCCTTTTCGATTTGATGGCTTGGAATTCTGACAATGTTCAACTTAAAAAAGTCGTTTTTGTACAGGATTGAGGGATTTGTGATTATGTAGTAGCAAGCCGGTCGTCAAATACGAGTTATTGAATTCTCAAGTAGACCCAGCTTCTACTGTAATAACAATTTAAATAAGTCGTTTCTATACACGATTGTTCTGGGTGAAACGTGTTGTCATGAGGGGTTTATGATTATGTTGTAGCCACGACAGTCCTCAAAATGGAATTATTGAATTCTCAAGTGAAATCAATTTCTACAGTAATAACAAAATAGCAAGACTAGGTGCAAAGTGGGAGCGTAAAGGTTGACGAACAACTTCATTCCAGCAATTATTTATAACTAATGATGAACCCAGTCGAGATTGACAGAGTTTGCGCTAATCGAAAAAAGTAGGTAACTAGGATCAAGCAACAAACCACGAGTGATTTCTCCGACAGATCGACTTCTACACAAAATCTTAGTGGCTGATCATTAATATAAATAACTGAACTCGTGCGCAATTTTC
This sequence comes from Parelaphostrongylus tenuis, assembly GCA_019055375.1. Taxonomy (NCBI): domain Eukaryota; kingdom Metazoa; phylum Nematoda; class Chromadorea; order Rhabditida; family Metastrongylidae; genus Parelaphostrongylus; species Parelaphostrongylus tenuis. The sequence continues at coordinate 194,763 of JAHQIW010002741.1, forward strand.
CTTAAATATGCAAATACGAACTTTGCAGAGAGATTAGTGAGCGCTTCTCAAGCAATAATCTTAACAACTATGTGCGTCTCAGCTAACATTCAATGACATTACGGAGAACTTTCTAACCTGCATGAAGCAAATACAAGAACTGGGTGTTTTAAAGCAGTATGAACACAAGAGTTCCAGATTGTGAGATATAGAGAATGCTCGTTTCAGTTTGGTATTCGTCAACTGAAAACTGTCGATAACTTTGACTTGATAAACTTCTCTGCACCGCGATCTTCATTTTGGTCTGGTGATCACGTTTTGGAGTCATCTGTTATTCATGACGCATACCACAGACGTCGTCTCCGGATCCAAAAAAGAACAGCGAGCTAGCATTCCTCATTGCGATCCATTGGTTACAACAAACAATAACGAATGCGTTTCGGAAATGATTCGGACTAGTATGGCCAAGAATTTTGAGTTATATGGAAAACTTCGAACTTCGGATAGAGTTGAACTCGCGTCTCACCCTTTCCGGGGCACGTGCTAACCATTGCATTAAAGTGGTTTCTGCTGATATCCTTCTTTCTACAATATAAGGTATCGGAGCTGTCAGCAACCAACCGCAACGGGTTAGGCAAGTTAGCAGATGGCTATTAAACCTAGCTAAGCTTCCAATTATTGATATTTATTGTATATTTCATATTTAACACTTTATCTTTTGACTTTTTATTGATCGTTCCTGTTTTTTTTTTCCACTGCGCAGATCCCATACTTTTAGTATTCAAATTGTTTCTTTCGCCTTCTTCAAGAACGTCGTAGAATTCTCGTTGAGCGAGCCTCCTTGCAATCTCGAGGATAGCCTGCCCGTAGCGCTACATAACGCGTTGATATTGACGGCCAGAGAGAAATGGGACGGGGAGCGGAGTTGGAACTCTGCTCCAGACACGCCGCGACGAGTATCACAACCACTCGACCACGGCACCCCCAACAAATATTATGCACTATATACTATATATTATATACTACATATTATACATTATATATTATATATCATATTCTGTATATTATATATTATATGTTATAAGTTATATATTACATATATATATGCATTATATATCACATATTATACAACTGAGGATAAAACTCTCGGCGTTGACCAATCCCTGACGGACACGCCACCCATTCGTCTTCAACTTTAACTTCGCTGTAGGTGATTGAATGCATACCTGGCCTTTACGAGCTTTAATGACTCGCGGTGGCCTCCCGCTGAACCGAGTCAGTGCTGCTTATCCTCCCAGACAAGTTTGAGACCAGTCTATTATCAATTTACCGACCTCGGAGGGATGGATGGCTTTGTAAGCCATAAGTGCGAGATCGAATCATTGACCTTTTGTGCGACGCAGTGCACCTCTAACCATTGCGCCACATGCGCTCTTATATTATATAAGATATACCATGTATTATATATATTGTATATATACATATACATACTAGATATAGATTTTATTGGCAGTTGCAGCGGAATGTTGTGTTTTCGAGTTAGTCTTTAGCTCACAGTATTTAGTAACTCGAAATAGAATGCTCGATTTTGTGATGATTCGCCACGCGCACCCTTTCATGTAAGCACAGAAAACAATCATGATTGGATTATGACTGTTTATCGCAACAAAAATAATACAATAGCAATATCACGATATATAGTTGAGTGAGTAGACTGAAACAATGGAAAGCTGGAATTATGGAAGTACCTCACTACTGAACTGCGGTACATAGTGGGGTCAGGCTTTTATATTGAATGACGACGAAGACTCTATCTGATAAGACGCAATGGTGAGGGGAACATAAGGGGTTAAAGCCCTAAAACCAATGGTAAAAGAGGTTCAGAGCATAAAAAGCTACAAATGCACACTAATGTGATAAGAACAAAATGCTGTGCATATGAAAGCGATGCCAGCGCATCAAGGAAAAGATTGTGGGAATGGCTTGAAGTTGAAGTTTATTCGAAAGCGTTGTTGTCAGCTGTTCCCAAAACAGCATACACTTCCAATCACAGAAAAGCGAGAGTATATCTCATGTTTATTAAGGTGCCCAGAACTTTCCTTTTAACCGCAGTATATAGTTGGAAGGACTGCTTAGGGGATTGGAGCATGTTGTCTGTACAAATGAGAAAGTGTGCAATGATATGGGCGCAAAGGTCAGATGGAGCGCTAGAGAGGTATCAAAATTACTACTATTGAATCCACTTTGTACCACGCATTCACGTCATCGTATTGAAAATTAGTATACATTTCGAGGAGGGCACGGTGAGACATAGTGATTACAGGTGCCCTACACCACAGTGGTGATCATTGTCCCGATCTCGTACTCCGAACTTGCCAAGCATTCCATCTCTCCAAAGCGACAAATTGGTGCCACATTTACATAGTAGATTAGTAGCACTGACGCGATGCATGGGTAGGTCAATGCGACTCGTCGCTGAAACCAGGTATGGAAATGCAAAAAGCTGACTGTTCAACTTCAGGCACAACATATCAGGTTTCTTGTGAGACATGTGGTGATTACTACATGGGAGAAGCGGTGACCTCTTTGCGTCCGCATGAAAGAACATGTAGGTGAAAAATCAAAAAGTTGTATAAGTACTCCTTTGAGTCAAGCCAAACCTACTGAAACAGCAGTCTTCGCCATACCACAGCCTTTCAGCTATGACCCGATTTGTAATAGAAAAGAAGAGAATAGAACAATAGTGCAAAAGAAATTGTGGGACAATCCATTACAACAGATAGTTATAACATTATAACAGTATTACTAAAGTGAAAATGAGTATTCCTTGGAGTTCGTGAATATGCTTAATTCCGGTAAGCTTCAGTTTGAACAACTGGAGATGTTCAATCGTGGATGAATTGGTATGGCATCTTTCTCGCACATTGTTGGGCATTGTGTCAACCACGAGTGATCTCACTATATTTCGAATAGTTGCATTTGTTTTGTGTGATTCTATTTTGCTACCTATTAAACATGAAAATTGTGCCACTATAACTGCAGCAGAAAAACTGGCTGTTTCGAAAAAGTTAGATTCCACTTTTATAGCCGGCTTGTATTGCCTTGATTACTTTTCTTATACTCAGTGATTAAACATACAGCAACAAGCCTGAATCTGCCTCTTTTCAAAGTATTAACGGATCGCAGCAACACTAATGAAAGCGATGACGAAAGCTAGTCAAACCTTTCATGGTTGGGCAGTAGAAACGGTTCAATGGTTCAAAGTATTAAGTTGTGTAGGTATACTGAAGGACGTAGTACCTTTCGCACAATTACCATGGCCTATTTGTTGTTCCTTCAGCGCTAAAGTTCTAGAGGTGTGGTTTTCTTGAAATATATCTATTAAAGATCTAAGAACTAGCGGTTCACACAAGAACTGTAAAAGTTTGATCTGAAAAGTTTAACATCATGAGCTGGATTTCTTTGGAAGAAAATGAATATTTCCATTCAGAGACATAATGACAACGTGGGATATGCATTGTATTTGAAAATCCCTCACAAACAAAGTCTTACGACTATGAAGACTGAACCTGCTGAGATGCAGTTCTACTAGATGTATGGATGAGCCTAGTTAAATTAAAATATTTTCATCATGCTTAACCCCTCTATGAGACTCAATCACTTGCTGTTTCTTCTCTCTCCAAGACTTACAGATTGTTAGATTTCCAGTTGTCCATCATTATTTCTCCTTTTCGATTGAGTGTATTAATATTTCAGCAAACTCTCTTCCATTCATAGAAAAGGCAAATTTTCTTGTTCAGATCCTAAATATTTCCATCTAAGAGGGAGCTTGAGCTGTTTAGCCGTGAAAGGGCGCGGTACATCTTCAGGTAGGGATAGTAGATAAAAGTTAAGAGCAGATCAAAGCGACCATATGCTTACCGTAAGAACAAGCTGGATTCAGAAGATAGACTCTCTGTTTATGATGTGTCAGAATGCTGTAGTCGTTTCGTAAAGACGTAGCAATAATAAATGTTTAGATTATTGAGTGGCCTGTTGTATAGTGATGGTATTTTACATGCCGCAAGCCTTCATCAAGTGAAAGAGCTCATTCATTATGAATTTGGAGAGCATCAATAATGTAGCGTTATAATCACGATCGATGACTGATCTGAAGAAAATCCTTGAGTTCAAGGTACGTCAAGAGCTAACAATCTTGATTCAGGCAGTCATGACAAACTGTAACATTGGAATCTGCTACTGAGATGCTATCGAATCAAATTGAGAGTGTATAACTTCATCAGTTTGATAGAATCAAACGACACCGCATGTTACATGCAATTCAATCGAATGGAGATAAATTGTTTCCTAGATTATTCTACAGTAGAGCAGTGGGCGGAACAAAAAATATCACACTGTTAACTACAGCAATCGGAAGATTACTAGTGAAAATATATATGTCAATACCAGCTCGCAACTATTCCTTACTAAACAGTATGGCATAAAGAGAATGAGATTAGCAAATGTCAGAAGAACCTATATAGGCTGCAACGAAATTACATAGCTTACACACGATCGTCGCTGACTTCAAAAGTTAACTCTCAAATATTTCACACCAGATCGGAAAGTGGAAAATGGAGTATGATGATAAAATGAGAAGCTGTTTGAGTTTATAGAGACTAAGAGAGCTATCCAAAACAAGTCATTTTCTTCAAAATCTCTCCTCTCTGTTTGGTGACGGAAGATCCTTGATTGATACTCCTGCAATGTATCACCCACATGATCATTTGCCGAAAATCTTGTTTAGCATACAACGCCCTTGTCCCATGTTTGCCGAAAGAATTATAACAGCTTCGTCTTAGTTCAAAGTTCTTATCTAGTATACCACGGAAACCCCAAACTTTAGGTGGCATCACAAGGCAGGCATAAGTTGAAATATCCTTTGAACGGGCCTAAACAAGGCAGCGTTATTTATAAATTGGCCGGACCCAGAGAGACAGAAAACTTGGGAACCATTAAACGATTCGAACCAACGACTAATTCAGTGTGTTGTGCACGGTACCTGTAATCACTGCTCTATACGCGTCCTACGACAGCTTCATGCCAAATATTCATTATTCTGCAATAACATCAGGCCATTTTGTAATAAATCCCAAGACCGACTATCTATTAACCTCTGCATAGTTTGAATAAATGAATATTTTCTTCCGCTTAGCCGTTCCGAGGTGTTGTTGATATTTTTTATTGAATATTAGCGAAGCATACAACAGTACAGTTAGTAATGCAGCTTGAATATACAATGACTGAATTGGCTAACGTTTCGGCGGGTCGCCTTCTTCGGAGCCTGGAAAGATCACATTGATCCACAATTAACTAAGCCAAAACCTTCATAACCCCAAAAGAAAACGTTAAAAATGAATTTTGGATCGCATAGTAACAACTTCATTTTGAAACACTCACCGTTTTGATGTTTGGGTCTATCAATAATTCCCTGAGGACCAGCCGCTTAAGGTGTGCATCAGTAGGCTGTGCCTAACTCAGGCCGTAAAGATCAGCCTAAGGTATGGTTTGAGGTCACGCGTGATTACGAAGCACCCCTCTTTTCGGTTCAAATCCGGGCCTTTGCTATGTATCCAAAAGAGTTCTAGGGTTTCACGCGCAGATGTTCTTGAATCCTGTGCGAGGATCGTGAATTTGACGCCGAACATTATTCCTGCATGTTTTTGGTCCCTATGCGTGCCTAGTGGAGTTTTATGGAGTTTTAGATGACAGTTGCGCAGCCCAACTAGGTACTTTTCACACAATGGAATAGTGGTCTCCCCGTTTCGCCAATGTACTCATCGCCGCATGCCTCGCAAGAGATTAGGTAAATTATACCCAATCTCATCTAGCCGCCGTCTCTACCGTTTGGGCAAACCTTGCAATCATTGGTTTCGCAGAGGCGATCATACAGTCGTTTGCGGGCTAATTGACATTTTAATGTCTTTAGGGGTATTTCAACTATTGCTTCCAAATCATCCAATCCTGCTCTTTTTAGGCAGCATTAAATAGTTGTGCTTATTTCGTTAGAGATAAAAGGCAGGAGGAAAGGAACCTAATTTTCGCCAGATATGTCGTTTGGGAGCATAGAATTCCTTCTGAATCTAACCTGAAAAGCTCCTACCGTATCGTAGCCATTATAGATTGCTATTTCTCGCACCAAGCTTAAAGATTCTACTTTGTGTTTTTTCCTGTGCACACATTTGTCGCTGCTCGGAACATATTCTTAAGAAATGCGCGTTTTATATGTGAAGGATGAGCTAATAGGTAATGAACCAAGATGTCTTTGTAGCATGGTTTTCGGTACCTTTTTGTGTTGCAGGAGTTTTTGAACAGGTTGACTTGGACGTTCAAACAAGGGAGCCAATTTGCTTTCGGTTTTTTTACGGGTGAACCATATGCACTCTGACTGACTGTTCAGCAACTCAAAGCATTTGTCCATCTCCTCTTGGGTTGAGCAGAAGACAAAGCAGTCATCTATATACCTACACTAGAGTAACAGCCGGAGTCTATAGCAAATGTTGGAGCTAGTCGTTGTCCCATTGCCAACCCTCTGATTTAATCAAAATAGTTCCCGCATCATCTACAGATTAAACAGTTTAGGCACTCTTTTGAGAGAGCCATAACTTGCCGGATGGAGAAGCCATGCATGTTTGTGGTGCTTTCGTGCTCCGTCAGAATCTCGAATATGGCTTGCATTGCAGACTCATTCGACACGTTTGTATAAAGGGCGGTTACGTCGAAAGATTCCATCACGTACGCGTTGTTGGGGGGAAGCGTTACGTAAATGGTCTAGGAACCTTTTGGTGTTGGTGAAATGGGCTGGAATGTGTTTTAGTAATTGAACTAGTATTAGGTTCAAGAGCCACGTTATCCTATCCGTTGGCCCTCCCACGCAGCTGATGATGGGTTTAACTTTGAAGTTTGACGGATTAGTAGACAAAAGATCATCAGGCATACCAACTTATGAGTTTTAATAAGTAAGTATAAGATAACTGATTGGGAATTACTACAAACTCTCCTGCCTTGTCACTAACTGATAGTCTAAGTGTTTTGCAATTTATTAGCTCCCGTATCTGTCGCATGCCGCTTTTGCGCTGATTTTAGGTTGGAACTAAGCATTTTATCGCGATAGTGGTCAAGGATTCTGAGAGTTTCGTTTAAAAATATGCGAAAATTGATATCTACCTTGTTATTGGGGTCTTGCTGCCTAAAAAACGCTCGGGGAAAAGAAGGCGTCGGTATTGCCCCCACGTTTTGTTGTTCGTGCGTATTAGATGATTCTAGTCTGGCCTTATAGCGGAGTCTGTCTTGAAACTCTTGCAAATTGCATGCGATACTGCATAGGGTTTTCTTAGAAATGGGCTGCGCTGGTGAGAACTTGAGCCCATTTCCAAGCGCGATCGCGAATTATCGGGGAGAGTCATGCCTCCTAACACGGTGACCATTGGTTGATGTAGCATATTACTGATGTTAAACTGACTCTCAATGCTTTCGTTTACGGTTTTGTAATGTTTTGTTGATGAAGCTGGTCTACACGATTTGTTCAAACAATTCAAAAATCTATTGGACAAATATATGTAAGACCATATTTTAGGTATATCAATTAATCATTGGAAACCTGCCACTGTACAATGATCAATTGAAAGACCTAAAACATCTAAGCGGTGAGTGTTTCTGAAATGAAGCTTTTCCTATACAACTCAAAACTTTATTTCTCACGTTTTCTGGTGGGGTTACGGAGGCCTTTGATTTAATAATTTGCGAATCAATTTGACCTCTCCAGGCTCCAGGATTAGACTTCGTGTAATCATCGATGCTCGAGAATTTCATCTTCTTCACAAGCGTCGTGGAAAAATGGTCGAGAAGATCTCTTTGTAACGTCAGGTATAGCTAAAATGGAACATTTCGTGAGCGTTCGTTAAGTGACTGCCGAAGAGTGCTGAGAAAAAGAGAAGGAGATGGATCAATCTCGCGCAGAGTCTCATCAACCACCGTTCCCCTAACTAATTCTAATAATCATAGAAAATTATCAATCTTCCTTATCTGAGAGCATATCAGTTTTACTATTCTGAGAGCTGATTATCAAAAAGTCTGAAGTAAACACCTAATTAGCATACGATTGAAAAAGTATATAAGCCGACCAATTAGTTTGATCGGTATTTAGAACAAATGTCCTCAATTCCTCCCGGCGACATCATCACTCAGCCAAACACGAAGATTGTCTTCAATGCACCGTACGACGACAAGCACACCTACCACATCAAGATCATCAACGCCTCTGGACGACGCATCGGATGGGCGATCAAGACGACGAACGTGAAACGTCTTGGTGTCGACCCAGCTTGCGGTGTGCTTGACCCAAAGGAGGCAACACTCATGGCTGTATCATGCGATACCTTCGATTATGGACGTGAGGTGTGTTTTATTTTCTGACTTACTGACTTTATGTAATATAATGTCAGGTGGTGTGCAGAACTTTGAACGTCGATGGTAATTTCACGCTTTCCGGAGGCGCGTGCTAACCTTTGAACTACCGGCACTCGTTCTGCCACCACTTTTTTTTGCAACGCTATTGTGATGTTGGCAGGAAAGCAAGATGGCAGAAGAGACCTAGTGATGCAATGATCAGTACGCGCCCCAGAAAATAGAGTGCGAGTTTGGATTCCATCCGACGTTCGAAGGTTTGCTAACACTTATCACTCACACGCACTAACACTCAACATTACTGGATATGTATTTGTAACTCATACCACCGCTAAAAACGGTTGAATAAAAGAAATTACATTTAAAAACTGATTATGATTACTGATTAAGTTGTGATAACTTCCGCCATAGGACGCCAACAATGATCGTATCACCGTGGAATGGTGCAACACTCCCGAAGGAGCCGCAAAGCAGTTCAGACGCGAATGGTTCCAGGGAGATGGTATGGTCCGCAGAAAGAATCTTCCAATCGAGTACAATCCATGATTGGTCGACTCCAATAAAGATGTTTAAGTGAAAATTTTGCCGGTGAACATGTGTACAGCTCAATTTACCTGAGAAAAGAGAGCAAAGAAAAGCATGATTATCAAACGGTCAATTCCAAAATTGAAGTGAAAAGTTCAAATTGAAATCTTAAATGGAATGCCAACACAATGGACGGATCCATTGGTAGTGAAAGAGTGCTGTGTTATTCATCCAGCAAGCGTGAATTTTGAAATGGAAAAGTGTCAAAATTTTCGCTGTTTAAAAGAAGGCACAAAACTTTTTTTGGAACGAGGTATTCTTTGGCTGACAATTTAAAGGGTTTCGTCTTCCTCGAAGCCGACTAATCCCAGCCGATGCTCTACAGTCGTTCGTCCTCGTTGTGATGTCTGTGTTCGTTCATTCGAGTTGGATCTTCTTCGAACGAATACCGCTGAAACGCAGAAAAAAATGCCGATGATAATAAATACGCGCTGCTTTACTTTGTCTTTTAGCATGTATTCCATCCTGTAGCAGTCCTTATGATTGATCGCTGTTGCATGGCGTTATAATAAATGTACAACCGACTTCCTTCAACTTCGGCATTACAAATCGGTCACATAATTTTTGGTGATCAAGAGAAAGCTTGAAGTTGTATAAAAGAGAATTATTCATTCGGGTTAACTTCCGAACGCGTTTCGTTTTGTCTTTGGAGCCACTTGATCCTAGCAGATTCTCCACAGCCGTTCATCCTCGTCGTGGTGTTTAACTACAGTGTCATTAGAGCCTAATGTTCGGAGGAGTAGCACTGCTCAAATGAAAACTCACACGGCAATGCTTTTCCTATCGGCAGGCGGACACAACAGCTGCGCTGCACGAAAGGAGCACTGCCGAAAGAGTTCTCCTCCGAAAAGTGGTGCTCCTCGAGAGAAACCTGACTTGAGCGACAATAAAGACAAACATCACGACTAGGACTAACTACCATGGAGCATTGGCTCAGACTAATCGACTTTAGAGAAGACAAAGCGCAAAACAAAACGAATAAATCCAAAACAATTAAACTATCAGTTAGTGACAAGGGAGGAGAGTTTGTAGTAATTCCCAATCAGTTAGCGATAATGAAAAACCATCTTGAAGACACCACACTTTATCGCCCATCATCTGCTAAGGAATTCCAAAAACGGTATCGAAAATTGAACCAAGAATGGGTAAAAATAGCAAGTTCGGCTGGTTTAAAGCCTTCCGGTGGTTGGGTGGTTTAAAGCCTAAAACTCAGTCCACCATCATGTCCTGTCATTTACTTACCCATTAAAACTCATAAGTTCATAAACTGATATGCACTGACGATCTTTTGTCTACTAATCCATCAAAGTACATATGATTCACCCGTGAAAAACCGAAAGCAAATTGGCTCCCTTGTTTGAACGTTCAAGTCAACCTGTCCAAAAACTCCTGCAACACAAAATGGTACCGAATACCATGCAACAAAGACATTTTGGTTCATTACCTATCAGCTCATCCTTCACATATAAAACGCGCACTTCTTGAGAATATGTTCCGAACAGCGACAAATGTGTGCCCAGGAAAAGAACACAAGGTAGAATCTCTAAGCCTGGTGCGAGGAATAGCCATCTCTTATGGCTACGATACGGTGGAAGCTTTTCAGGTTAGATTCAGAAGGAATTCTATGCTCCCAAACAACATATCTGGCGAAAATTAGGTTCCTTTCCTCCTGCCTTTTATCTCTAACGAAATAAGCACAACTATTTAATGCTGCCTAAAAAGAGCAGGATTGTATGGTTTGGTAGCAATAGTTGAAATACCCCTAAAGACTTTAAAGTGTCAATTAGTCCGCAGCCGACTGTATGACCGCCTCTGCGAAACCAATGATTGCAAAGATTGCCCAAACGGCAGAGACGGCGACTATATGAGATCGGGTATAATTTACCTAATCTCTTGAGAGGCATGCGGGGATGAGTACATTGGCAAAACCGGTAGACCACTATTCCTCCGTGTAAAAGAGTACCTGGTTGGGCTGGCGCAACTCTGATCTAAAACTCCACTAAGCACGCATAGGGACCAAAAACATGCAGGAATAATGTTCGGCGTCAAATTCACGATCCTCGCACAGGAATCAAGAACATCTGCGCGTGAAACCCTAGAAGTCTTCTGGATACATAGCAAAGGCTCGAAAATGAGCTGAAAAGAGGAGTGCTTTGTAATCACGCGTGACCTCGAACCATACCTTAGGCTGATCCTTCCGCCCTGAGTTAAGCACACCTCACTGATGCACACCTTTAGCGGCTGTTCCTCAATGAATAATTGATAGACCCAAACATCAAAACGGTGAGTGCTTTCAAATGAATTTGTTACTATGCGATCCAAAATTCATTCTTAACTTTTCTGCTAGGGTTATGGAGGCTTTGGCTTAGTGAATTGTGGATCAATGTGATCTTTCCAGGCTCCGAAGAAGGCGACCCGCCGAAACGTTAGCCACCTCGATTATTGTATATTCAAGTTGCATTAGTAACTGTATTGTTGTATGCTTCGCTAATATTCAAGAAATAATATCAACAACACCTCGGGACGGCTAAACAGAAGAAAATACTCATCAGGCCATTGTCGACGTGTAAACAAGATTTTGACAAAGAGGACATGTTGTCGAAAATTTTCTTTACAAATCTTGGGTAAAATGAAAGGGAAAATTCTAAGATGATCGCTTTCACAAAGATGCCACTATGATACGCCGTTAACGAAGAGGTCCCCACGCATGATATCAACGACACAAATGGTTAGACATTTACGGAAACTCTTAAGAGATAAATGACAAAAAATTAGAAATACTCTTCCTATTCTCTATTTCTGAGGAAACTGCAATATATGTGGCAGTTCAATATGTTACTCCGATGCCTTGAACCTTCGTGAAGCTCCTTTCTGTTGCTCAAATATTAGTTCGAGGAATGATGATGAAGGTAAAAGAACTTTTGTGACAGACACCAAGAATCTTGATACGTGAAGTTTACCATGCATGTTTGGAATGAGAACATCTATCAGCCAAATTATGATTCATGTTAAATTTTGATCAGCCATTTTTGTAGACAAAACCTGAGGCAACCGCTATCCGTTTCTCGAAGAGTTGGATATCAATTTCTAATGCAAGAAAATTTAATTTCCATCATGAACCTTCTGCTCGTGATTTCGACATTTTTTTAAAATTCATTCATTAACTTTCAAGCTTTCAGGTGTATTTATTCGCCAGTTCCTGGTTAGACAGTGAACAGAGCAGTCACGATGGAACCCAGTATTCTTTACCTACTCCTTACTCATCTGATGCAGATCTCAGCAACTGTATTGACACCCTTTAATGTCTAACTCTTTCCCATTGTTTAAGCGATATATCATTTTTATATGATGTATGGGATTTCTACGTCTCGTCAATGCAACCCTTTGCAAAGGCGGCGGTGCTTATTTTGCTTGACTGGTATTGGCTAGTATGATGTGCTGGTTGAACATGTCTTTTTTTCTATAGCTGTGATTTCACAGTGACAAACAGTCCCCATTTCATCGCTAGGACCAGTTCTCCTAGCCCGCACTGAAGTGAAGTGTGTCGCTTTATGACTTGGCTTCATAAGTACAGGTGTGATATTTGGCATACGTTTACACCTAGATGCTTTCGGATGAAAGTATCAAACTTCTTGCTAAAAAGGTCGCTGTCCTAACAATTAAAATCTCTGCTGCATATAGGTGACCGTTATTCATAAACGCCTGACCATCACATTAACCAGGAAATCTTCGATACAATTCAGCGATATTAGAAAGTGATGGGAAGATTTGTTTGCGCTTAGTCTTCAGAAGGTTATTAGTGAAAACTTGGAGTAGTACCGTTGGAATATTACTATTGATTAGTGAAGTTTCCAATCATTGAATATAATACGACGTCGTTGTAGCGCAGGTAAAAATCACTGATATCAAGGGATAGAAGAAAGGTTGTCAGTAGTGATTAATCATTAGGGGATGTTTCATGCATCTAACGCGTTGCTAATGGTGATTGAATGCATATCTGGATTTTGCACTAACCACGATTGGCGAACACCTGGTATTAATCAACTGATTTCTGCTAGCCTCCCAGACATGTGTGGTGCGAAATTGCCGACGTCGGAGCGATAGAAGGCTTAGTGACCCTAGAAGCGGTATCGAACTATCAACCACGGGTGTATTACAAGGTATCAGTAGTTATTAGAGGATAAAGGATGAAGCCTTCGGCGTTGATCAGTCCCTGAAAGCTGCGCCATGTATTCGACTTCATCAAAGTCGTTTCACAAGTTTTGGCCTAGAACAATAAAAGAGGGATAAAGCTTTTAGCGTTGATCAATCCGCGAGATGCACCATGCATTCTAACGCATCAAACATCGTTTGAGATGCTTGAATGCATATCTGGCCCTTAAAAAAATTCACGGTGGCCTTCCGATATATCAAGCCATTGTCGCTGTCCTCTCGGATGTCTGGTGTCAATTCGCCGACGTCGGAGCGATGAAAAGCTTAGAGATGCAAAAGCGTGATCGAAGCCAACAACCACGTGTCTGTTACACGGTATCATCTGATCATGAGGTATAAAGGTTGAAGCTCTTAACGTTGAATAATCCCTGAGGGATGTACCATGGATTCGGCCTCAACAACCATCATTTGAGTGTCTGAATATATGCCGCTGGCCTTTACGATAACTCACGGTGACCATCAATATATGAAGTCAGTGCCGCTATCTTCCCGAACAAAGCATAGGATCGAACTACTGACTGCTTGTGTGTCGCGGGGCACCTGTAACCACTGCACCGTACACGCCCATCAAATTCGTGCGTGGTCGAAACTATACGGCGAACACCCGTTCGTTCGCTCGTTCACGTCCGCGATCATCAATCGCCGCGCTCTTTGTTTTGACGAACGGGGCGTGGCGTGGCGGAGCGACGAGAGCGCAACGGCGCGAGAGGCGCAACGGCGACGGCGACGCCGTGCGACGACTGCGGCGACGCGCTCACTGATGGCCGTCACGTGGTGGCGGCGGCGTCGGCGCACAATGTGAACACGCGACGCAGCCGCGCGCATACTCACATTGGCACGCTGCCAGACATTTTCCTTGTCAGCTGATTCGAAAAACAGTCAACTCTACTCGATTCGAAAAAGCGCCGACACCTGGCGGGCTCATGTCAGCGTGTGATACCATACACGACGACGATACGACCGATCATCAGCATCGACATCGACATAGCGGTGACATCGAGACTCCTCGTCCTTCTCGTCGTCCTCTAGGATATTCGAATTTCTCCGGCTCGTCTCATCGTCGTCGTCGTCTTCACATCATCATCATCATCTTCTCCTCCTCCTCCTCCTCGTCCTCTTTCTACTCCTCCTCATCATCAGAATCATCCCTATCGTCTGTATTGCCGATCCTCTTCACCTCTACCTGCTACTATCACATCATTCCCGCGCATTTCTAGGCACGAATAATTAATACACTATGACCAGTGGTGAGACGACGAAATCCACTGCCGCAGCCGCCGCCGCCGCCGTTGAGAAATCACATCATTTACAGTAGGTGTCTTGTCTCATCCACATACATATTTTCTTTGATCTACCCCGTCAATAATAACTACACATTTTCTTTGATCTACCCCGTCAATAATAATTTTTTACAAAGTTTTCTTCGTTATATGGATATCGTCGTGACGATCTATCTCTTAAAACTTTACTATCGTGCTGTATACTCGAGTTCGATTTCCTGCGAAACACTTCCGTTGGTAGATCACTAGTTAGTTGACGGACGTTCATCGTCATCTCTTATCTCATTCAGTCCTATTGATGTTGATCTCCGTGTTGTTGTCGTTTCGATCTACTTAGTGCAGCTTTGTGTTCACGTAGATCACAAAGCGTACCCTCGCCGAAACGAGTTGTTCGTGGTGATTTTTGATCTACGTTGATCGATAGCACTTTTGTTATGCCAAAATTCATCTACAGAGGCGACACTATAGAGCCATACTTTTTATTTTGCTACCGAATCCCCGAATTGGCATTGTTTGTTGTTCTCGCACAACAATTATTGATTGATACTTGAACGTTGTTTATCATCATGATCAACATCGGGGGTTCGAGTTCGTTCGTAAGTTGATCAAGCTCTGTACCTAGCGTGCAAAGTCATTCAAATCTGATGAGAGAGATTTTGATATGAAATTTGTTAAAACGTTAAGACAGCAGTGATAGATGCCAGCTATCAAGCGGTGATTTCAAGAGGTACAGCTGAGATTACTGGCGGCATCAGCAGCGATTGAGTTGCTTGAATAGCTGAGTATTAACCTCTGAATTGTGGTCTACGAGTTTTTTCTGTCACGGAACGCGCCCCAGCACGTTTTTTAGGAGTGTAGATTTCATCGAAATTTACTACTCTTTTGCTACTGTGAATCGATATTCTGCAGCTGTTTGTAGTAATATTTTTTCCCTGTTTATAAAACCAGTATCGTTTTTGATACCATCCGGTCGGGGTAATCGCCAGCCCACCTACCGAACTGCAACCAGTATACTTGAAACGCGTTTCAATAGTGTAAGATAAAAACGAAAGGGATTTTTTTTGTTGTAAGACAACTCGTGAACCGTTCCTTTTCTCGGTCGTGCAAGGTATGATCGTTTAGGCGAGTTATTTTTTCTTGGGGTGAAATTTGTGGCTGAGAAATTCAACTAACAAGTAATGCGGATTTTAGTACTCCGGATAGATTTCTGCTTTTATAGATGTCTAATAATTCATGTAGATTTGCACATGTTACTGTTTCTTCGACATTTATCTCTGCGATGTCAGATTAACCCTCGAAATTATTCGACGAAATCAGAGCTGATTTATCCAGCAGGACTGCATGAGTTGAAGTTTTCCATTCTTTGATTCTGCTGATCCATTTTTTGAGGAAGACCAGGGTCGGTGTGGTCGTACTCTATCAAGGGCTTTATATATTTCCGCCTGCTTTTCCGCATTTATCACTTTTTATTGTAAAAATAATTCCGACTACATGTTCAGTGTCCTTTTTTCGTATCATATTACGTTCAATTAGGTTTTAAATCAGGTAAATATTATCTTCGTTAGAGAAGAAACATTGTAACACTTATAGAAGAATATTCTGGCACGAACCCTCCTGAATCCTTGTCGATACTGGAACAGTTCTAGGGTTACCATCATGTTATTCATTTCCTCTATACAATTTTTTATACTGAAAAAGCATATGCGATCTCAGTTCTTACTTTATTGAGGGGCACAAGGTGTTAGGATATTTTTTGAACATCTAAACAAAAAGAATTTTTCTTGGTCGCCGCACTGGCCTAGAATGATTTTCTGAGATGCAACCGCGAAAAAGAAAAGAGAAGAGAAGAGAGTAATTTAGGATTTACAGTTTACATTCACCTTGTATTTGCTGCTAGTCAGAACAATCTGTGACTTGAAAATCTTGTCTCTTTTGTTCCCTTAGGCAAAAAAAAATATTCTAGTGATCTAGCCAACAACAGTGCAAGAAAATATTCACCAAACCGATTTTCACCTAACCATGGCGTCGATAGTCAATGTATTTCTTTCGA
Source organism: Parelaphostrongylus tenuis (assembly GCA_019055375.1). NCBI lineage: Eukaryota > Metazoa > Nematoda > Chromadorea > Rhabditida > Metastrongylidae > Parelaphostrongylus > Parelaphostrongylus tenuis. The sequence goes on from JAHQIW010002741.1 coordinate 211,314, forward strand.
TTGTTTACTTTAACCGGTGGTTTTTACATAATTGAAGCTGGACAAAAGTTATATGATAGTGATCTGTGTGCTGGACATTGAGTAATTTAATGCTAAGATTTTTTTTTCGAAAGCTAGTTAATTTGGTTTTTCTAATCTCCTTATTTATGCTCATTTTCTCTATTATCATAAATATAAGTTTTTAAATTCTAATTCGATAATGAGGTAATTCGAATGATGGCAAGCCAATAACTATTGGTGGTCTGAGAGGCGTTTTTATTTTTTTTTTACTCTTAGAAATTTTCAGTCTTGAGCGGAATCAAATATTTCTGAGCATTTTTGAGAGCTTTTTTTCTATAAATAGAAGTCCATTTGTGTCTGTGGATTTGTGATGTGTTAAATGTGATTTTGGAATGTGTGCGCCCTTGCTTGGTATGTGTGTTATTCTTCAATTGAATGCTAAGCGGATGAGTGAGTGTTCTATGTCCTCCATATGTCTCGTCCCGTCCTCTCGTAACAACAGCAGATACCCCTACCTCAGCTCCATTTAGTGCAAAGATTGATTGGACGGATCCACGAATAGAGAGCATTTTGTTATGTTGTACCCTGTTGATGTTGTCGAGAACACGAAGCTATTCAAATCACGTGCGCTCTGTTGGAATGACGTATCGCGCGGGAAACTACCCGATTCGCCTCCGTCATAAACAGAATGATGTTGAGAAAGGTTTGAAGATTGGAAGCTGACGACGCGAAGAACGAATCAATAGGGTTACGAGCTTCGTCGCTTCTCCATCAATTCAGTGACGAAACGATCCCTGTCCCATATTTGCATCTTTAGAGGCCTCTCTGGTCACTCGGGGTTATGAGACTGACATGATATGCTTGACAATGTAGCGCGTATGTCAAGCGAACATCATTTTTTTTTTCGTTTCTGTTTACTAAGCGGAGCGTTGGTGGTGCAACGATTTAGCACATGCCCCCGGAAAGAGTAGAATCGGGGTTGAAATCCCGGCTGACGCAGTTTTTGCCGACCATTCTACATCATTGGGTTTAATCAAGCGGAATGGTTGTAGAAAGTTTCCAAGAAGCGAAAAATTTGTCATGTTTCGCTTGGAAAAGTTCGGTCCAACTTTTATCAGTGTTATCAGTGCATAAGTGACGTCACGTTACGTATGTTTATCAAGGGTGGTCTACGGTGTTCAAAATCGCTCAAGTTTTATAGGTTCGTTATTGAGGCAAAATTCGCTACCAATCGCCCAGGATCATCATCGACGGTTTTGCCCTTGAATACATTTTGCTTATACTACAAGTTTAGGAAGGACATAAGTATGTTTGAGCCATTGATGTGGCATTCTTCTTCTTTTTCATAGATAATCGATGAGCTATCACCCTATCGCGGTTCTGTAGCTGAATGAAAATGTTTGGTTGTTCATAGGAAAAAGTATCAGGTTGAATGGATATCTAATTTTGTCTTCGTTTCAAGAAATGATAAGTTTGTAAGAATTTTTTTGTGATTGATTGTGACATGTGAAGAAGTATGTTCAAATTTGCACTTAGTTTCAATGAATCAGAATCTTGCCTGGATATCCTTATTGTTATAGTATGTATAAGAACGCATGTGGCGTAGTGGTGAGATGTGCTCTGCGTCGCACACGAGGTCAATGGTTCGATCTCGTGCTCATGGCTCACCAAGCCATCCATCCCTCCTCGTTCGGTAAATTGGTACCAGACAGGTCTCAGACTTGTCTGGGAGGATAAGCAGCACTAATTCGGTTCAGCGGGAGGCCACCGCGAGTCATTGTGAAGGCCAAATATGCATTCATTCACCACCCCAAACGAAGTTTAAAATTGAAGCATGCATGGCGCATCCCTCAAAGATTGAACAGCGCCGAGAGCTATATTCTTTATCCTTTATGAATAAGGTATCCTTTGAACGTAAATATTGCTCAAAGTGTTTCTATAGATCTATTGGAGAACTTCCGAATGAAGGGAAATGCTATCTATTTATGAACACAATATAACTTGTCATTCAATCTGACGCGTTCAAAAGTTTTTCTATTGCATTAGTATGTTGATAGTTTCTATCGGTCAACAGAAAACAAACCAATTATTTATTATATCAAAATCCCTCGTGATAAAGCAGGTTTTTCAATAATTCAAATTATTTCTCAAATAGTCAAGTATTTCAGGCGTTCACAATATTTTACGGAATAGAAGAGCTTTTACTTTATCATTATTGTATACATAATTTCATGATGTCCTATCAAAACGGATTATGTTTAACCCTTTCGGAACCGCGCGTGAAGCACGGTTTGGGAGCGACGCATAATTTTCACTAATTTAATTAGGTTGTTTTCTCCGTTTCCAAAAAAATTTTCCTATCACATTGGTACTTCGTCTTTTTCTGTACACTCTCCTATGTTTTTAGTGCATGTATAATGCTTATGCTTGAAGAAAAAGCATTAGTCTGTTAAAATAGCTACTGCGGACTGCATATGATGTCACCGATATGGGTCATCTATAACTTTTAACAATATTTCGATATTAGTGCACTTTAGATGCAGGAATGTCTATAGAATTATAAAAGGGACCATTTTCTTTTTGTTCCTTATGCGTGTTAGCTTTATATTTTTTTTATATCACCAATAAACTCGGTATAAATTTGAAGCTGTGGCTTCACTGCTATCAAGGCGAAACCTAATCATCTTTTCGTTGCTACAGCGCACTAAAAAAGACCTTCCTTGAAGCCAAGCTCAACGTTAGAGTCGCCATTTTCCAAGCTATCGAACGGCTACTAGAAGCTTAGTGAAAAAATTTCTATCCGGCCGAAAAGACCTATAAATTATAGTGTGTTCAAGTCAACACACGCGGTCTCTAAAGGATTAAAATCAGAAATTCAAAGAAGAGTTGAAATTGAAATTTACAAATTCTAGAATTATTCGCACAAGATTGATAGGCGCAATCATGGACGATACATTTGGGAACACCATCGGTGTCATGGTTAGGCGAAATCCCGCTTGTTCATTTGCTTTCATTATTAGAAAAATGAAATTTCGATCTACCAAAAAACTGGTAAAGGATTTGTCGTAGGAAAAAAATGATTCATTATGAAACGAGAAAATCGCTGCGATGAAAAGAAGAAAACTGCCAACCTATAGGCAATTTTTCATTGATTTTTATTAAATCAACAAAATTTATCATGGGATAAGACATGTTGATTCAAGGTTGAAAGGGGGCATTATTTCGCATAGTATGACTACTATAGAGTACACGTCTTCGCGCAAGGGTCAGTGAAAGTCAAGCTTAGCATCTCATGCTGCCATTTTACTGATTTAATGCCATATTTTATCTTTTATTTTTGTGCATGCCCTTTCACAATTAGTAACAAGTTTATTTTTTCGAAGACATGCTATGTGTTGGATCCTTGGTTTCTTGTACTTCAGTGCTCTAAAAGTAATAGCGTTATTTTTTTTTCAATGGGGGTATGACGTTATTTGATTCATCTGCTATGGATGGATTTCTTATACAACAATATATGCATAGACTGTGACCTTGTTGAATATTAGTACTTTTTTTGGGAGTGAGAGAATGAGAACAGGAACGAGAGATGTGAGAAAAAAAGCAGTTGAAATTTTATAGAAGGTGACTGGCAGTAAATGAACCCATTAATTTGCGTCGATAGTGGAATAAATTGCGAATTTGGGAATGGATTTCGAAGAGGGTTTAATGTCTTAACGAAAATTATTGTTTGTATAATCATTTGCATCACTTACTGCTTTTATCTTTTACTTTCAGTTTGCATATATTGGAGTTCTGCGTTTCACCCATTTAGTCCTCATTTGATATTTTGTCTCTGTAGAGTAATTTCTACTTCTTTTAGCTATTTAAACGAGTTTCGAGTAGAGGCGTGTCCACTGTTCAAACAACATCAATGCCAACAGCACAGGCCATATACATGCTTTAATTGGCACTTTGCCAATCAAAGGAGGAGAAGGTTTGAAAGTTAATCGAATTAAAATTAGAGTAGACTTATAAATGTGCTTTTTAAGTCAGCAAAATGCGAAAATATTGTTCGCTTTTATGGCAAAATGAACCATACTTATCATTTTGTTACATGACTATACATATTTGGCGCTCGAAAGTTTTTCTTCATGAAGAATTATTCGGGTGTCAGCAAAATGTTCATTTTGTTGGCGTTTTGCTGATAAGCACGATTTTTTTCGTTGCATTAACAAGAAAGGTCTGTTAGGGTGATGTTAGATCATTACTCATTTACAGTTTTGTAGCCTTTGAGTCAAAAATTACCGCTTCCCGACTTAAGGTCATTTACAATCGGCAGTTCTCAATGTGGGCTTAGATTTTCTGGCTTTGCGGATGGAAATAACAATGTCTTTAAATCATGTTATCTTGTTAGAAGATGGATTTCCTACCGTATATCACAGTCCAAGACCCTGAGACTGTATTGGTGCACTTCGCATACCAGAGCTACTCTGTAGATTGCAAGACTTTGTGACTACATACTTTTGATGAGACGGTGATTCTCATTACTTTATTCGTGGAGAAGAAAGCCATCGGAAGCTCAAAGAGCTCTGGTATGTCATTAGTTCACACAAGTCTGGGCTTCCAGATATGGATGTCAGTTCGTTTCTTGTTAGGATGGTTAATCCCTTTTTCAACATCACCTGTTCCATGCGCAGTTATCTTGAAGCGATAAACCACTGAGGGAAGCGGATGTGTAACAAAATTGTTATCGAGACCTTACAGCACGATGTTGGCGTGAGATTCCGTAGATATATCATGGTTAAAAGGCAGCCGCCGAAGTACAGAGTGCTAGTAGCTTGGAACGTCTAATTTCCACAGCTAATTGTAACAGATTTGTTTCGATTATGTACCTAAACTGTCGCTTGGTTCACGAATTTGTTAGAAAAGTACAGAACGGAAATTTATCCATCTTTGCAAACATTAAGCTAAAAAAAACGTCGAAAAAGCATTCGTTATTGATAACGTACATACTAAGAAGTGATGTGTGTTCTTCCAAAGTCAACATTTTTTGATCTCTGTAGGCCTCGTCTAGCTTCAACCTCGTTATCGAGTGATTTACTTGATTGAATTACCAGCAACATATTACTTTATCCCTCTTACGCTCTAGAACTACTCATTGAGGAGTACTCGAGAAATACGAGCAGTGCCACACGTATCACTTGTAACCTTATATCTGTAATGTCTCAGATTAGAGTTACTGGCGTTATCACCATGCGCTGAGCGTATATCTAGAGATATATGATAGTCTGTTGGTTACTGCGGTATAGGTATAGTCGTTACTTGCTGCAGGAAGCCTCAATCTGCTTCTGTCGTACTTCATATTCACTTTAATGAAGCCTTTTGACCGACTGAATGTGCAGTCTCGAGACTATACACAGGAAGCCCGTTTCTTGAGTCCACACTTTCGTCTCAGGACATGTACTTGGGCATATTTCGTAGGCAATCCTTTACGTCAGTTAAGGAATTGCGACCAGCGTCGCAACTAACTTAAGTTCTATCGTATACTGGAGAACTGTAGAACAGCGCGATTTCGAAGAATACGAAGATTTGATCATGACATTTTCTGAGTATGTGTGATGTCGACGCCACACTTATGATTGATTCTTCGGCAAGGCTACCAAGTTAAGTAATCAGTAGTTCGCGTTTATCTATATCATTTTCTCCCGTTTATACAGGTTTTTGTGATGCTATATGTAGACACATTGTAAGTTTGTGGAATTTTGTTCAATGTTGAAATTGTGATGTTTAGACGTGGTGAGGTTACAGCTTCCTAATTTTGCTTTAGATTTTTTAAAGAAAGATTCATTTTTTTGCGATTTTCAGCTCACTACTCTAACAACTTTTTAGGCCGCAGCGTAAATCAGACGGTTCATTCAATTACTCACCGGACATTTATTGTGATAAATATGATGAGAATACTGGCATTTGTCCCGACGGTGACGAGTGAGTCATGTTGTGTTTGTCTCTTATCACTGACAAATTTGACTTCCTACTGGTGACTTTATCTTTAATGTTTACTTATCTCTCAACAAGTATTTTTTATCACATTGAGAATGCTTAGATGTGCATATCTACATCGAGTTTCCGGTGACGTCGAACGGAAATATCATCTGCGCTACTACAAAACCGCTCAATGTGTACATCCAACAGATTCTCGTGGGCAATGCGTTAAGGTGATTTGCTAATAAACATAAAAGAGCTCAAAAGAACCATTGTTCCCCCGTTTATTCGAGTTGATTTCTTGTATTGACTATGAAATATGATATAGAAGCAATATGGAAAGATGTCAGAGTAAACACCAAATTCATCAACCAAAAGCAATCCAAGTTGCCTGACAACGGTGTTCAAATTATACGCCATCAGCCTAAACACATTTCTGCCATCTCTCAGGCAACAAATCAATGCTACGCTTATAGAACTCGTCATTCTTGGATCCAGAGGAAGTCATCAATCCTCGTCATAAATGTTTGATGTCTCGGAACTTCTTGCTCAAGAAGCGATCCAGCTACCGGAAGACGTGAGTCAGACGGCGTCAAGTCAGGGCTGTACGTCGGATGATCCAGCAACCCAACCCAGTTCGGTTCACTTCCTGTTTGTCAGTTTGGCGACATACAGCTTGGTCGACTTGACAGGGCCCGATTGCAGGGTCCAGATGCTCACAGCTGCGCTTGGCGTTGATTGTCCTTCGGCTGGAGCAAGTCCCAGTGAGTCGATCGGGTCCGGTTCCATAAGATGTTGTTAAGCAGTTTTAATTACTTCTGGTTTATAAATTTGGTGTTTACTGCTCTAGTGCCAAAGCTTATGAGATGACGTAATAAACTCATTTTTGCAAATCATTAGGTTGAGGAAAACTTTTTTCAATATCCGCTGAAAGTCAAAGTTTATACACAAATTCAGTCGAACACAATAATAATCATTCTTCAAAATAAAAGCCATCATTAACCACGATCCTCTGCGAACGATTTGAAACCTTCCGGACCTGCTCCAAGTCGCCTTTCCTTGGGCTTTGACATGCCTCTTCAACTTGATCAAATGTCTCGAATCGACGTCCACGCAGTAAATATTCCATTGAACAGAAGACCATTATCGGACGGCGCAGCATCTGGACTGTAGGCTGTATGCGGCAAGAGCTCGACACTATCCAACTCAACAGACTTTTTCTAAGTCTCCTTTGCGGTAAGAGATTTCGCATTGTCTTGCTGAAACAGCGCGCGCTTTCGGCGAATCAGTACCGGATATTTTTCCATCAACGCATCGTGGACTCGGTCTAGCTGTTTTGTCTTTATGGAAATATATCTGAAATAGTCCCATTAATTTACAATAACTGGTACTGTGTGAAACAAACATAAAATATGAATATATTCGCGGGTGTTTAGGAATTTTTCCTTCAACCTAGTATGATACCGAGCTTAAAAAGTCTATCTGCAAATTATGTCTCGAAGATGTTCAGGCAACTGTAACGAGAGGGATATAGTGATTAGCTAGTTTCTGTTATACTACGTATCTCTTGATCCATAGCAATAGTCTCGTTCCAGAATGGTGCTCATTGTGCATTCGCTCATTCATCGGCCGACTTACGACAACCACAGGTGTGTGCGAAATGTGTTGTAGTTATTCGTTTACACACGTGATTCTCTAGGAACAAGCAAATTGCAGTTTGATCAACATGAAGCCAGCTTTTCGACGACCATGGATGGTGATGGACGTGATAGGACCAGCTTTGTAATCGAGGACCCATTGTGGCATAGTGAGTTGCTGAAGTAGTCCTTTAACTGAGTAATCATACTGTTTAAAGTAATACTATTTGTGACTTTGTAAAGAAGACCAATCTTGTGCAAAAACAGAGGATAAAACTCTTGGCGTTAATAATGCCTTAAGTAATGCGCCACGCACTGAAATTTAAGAAGCATTGCTAAGTGGCTAATGAGTGCTTTTCTGGCCTTTGCAATGACTTCCGATTGCCTCACGATATGTCAAATCATTGCTGCCATCTTCTCTAATTAGACAAGTCTGATACTAATGTTCCGAACCCGCAAGGATAGAAAACTTGGTATTTTTTTGGAAGCGGTATCGAACCAACGACTACGTGTGTGTGTGTGTCATAAGGCGCTTATAACCACTACTCTACAAACGTACTTTCTCAGTTTATGGCTACTGAAATCTGCCAAGTTTTGTGGCTTGCGCCCTGTTTTGAGGAGCTTTCTTAAGAAGCTGTTATTCTGTTTTTTCCCAAAATCCATTGAGAGTGTGTGGTAAAGAATTGATGTGAAGTTGAGGTTTTTCGATCAATTTCATGATTTCCAAAGTCGAAATGCTTCGAAAAACTGTCAATAATTCTTTGATGACCGTAGTATCTGAAAATTTAAAGTCGAAATGCTTTGAAAAACTGTATAATTCTTTGATGATCGTAGTATCTGAAAATTTCAAAATACAACATGCCTATTTCGGAAATAGAGAAGACTCTGAGTTCACAATTGCTACATTTGGATGCATCCTTAGCGCTATTCCTTCAGTACAACTGTTGCGATTTCTGTTGTGACTCTTTCACGCTCTAAGACTGTCTATTGAACTTCTCTCGCTCATGTTATAGAATGTACATCTTACTTGCCGCGAGGCGCTTTTTTTTTGATGGTTTTGATGGGAATTTAGCCGTAATAACGCCGCTGGTTTCTGCCTTGGTTTTCTCGTCGAACTCATTAGCATTTTGCTCCATGGAGATCAACTGCTGATGTGATCGCAATTCAGGACCGAAAAAGAAGCTCACGCAGTAGTTAATGCCCTCATATATCCGATATAGCATCTTATACTTTGTCGTACTTCTCTTCCTATGTTCCACACGCGTGAGCTGTACTATTATGCTATACCGTAAACTAGCAAAACGAGCGCTGATGAAACTATCATGTTGAAATTCTCCAGATCTTTCTTCATCCTAATGTTCCCGCTTCCGTCATCTCGGCCAAGAATTCTCTATCTTCGGCTGTCTGTCTCCTACGTGTAGCCATTTATTGTTTTCGAGAAATGGTCGGTGTTTGATAGTTGACGATCCAGTTGCTACGTGCTTGTATGCAAATTGAACGTCGTGGCTCGTTAGACGAAGTGTTCACGAACGAGTGTGATAGGAAAGCGGTCAAAAGGGCATTCTCACTAGCCTATGGAGAAAAACAGTACCATGTGACTCAGCAGCAATCACTGATATTCATTGACTGTGCTTCAATAGCACTTTGATCATCCACCGCTTGTGATGTGTTGATGTAATAGATATTCGCCCGCTGAGCTATTCACTTGTGATGAAGCAAGATATAGCGAAAGTAGTATTTTGAACAAGATTATGGGAGTGAAAACTGGTAACGCAGTCAGCCTCCTCATTGATTCCTACTCCCACGCACTTGGCTTATGAGTCGGAATTGGGTAAAAAACGTCGCAGCTGGTGGTTTGTGCTTTTGCAAATGAGATGCTGAGAGCACAGTGACATCGTGAGAGTTTTGAACAAACAGTGCTTGATGGTTGGAGGGTTTTTCCTTCTTAGAATCTATTTCTATTCTTGTCTTGTTGTTCACTTTTCTTGTCAGTTCTATGTGGTGTTGAATGGTTGTGTTGAATCAATTTTTTCTTCCTATATCGTTATCAAAATATCAGGTGTCTGTTAGCATGTATCACGACATAGTCATTTGTAACTATTTATAGAACAATGACACACTTAGCAGTGAGATCCGTAGAGTTTCTTTTCCTGTTCTCACTTAGAAGCGAGAGTCTTGATAACACAACGAACGGAAATTTATTTGAATTAGTTTGGTGTGAGAGAGAATTCTTTAGTAGAATCTGAAGTATTTCTGAGTTTATTCAAAATTTTGGTGATTTATTGAGATATTATTATTATTTGTAGATCTTATCTCTCGTTTCGAGTGTTTTTTTAAGACCACAGCTCAAATTTCATCATGTCAAATAATCATTTTTGAGCCACGCATGCCATGTGGTGTGTTAAAATGGGCTGACTTATAGAGCCCGATACGCTGTGTGGGTGACCCAGTCCCCACACTAAGAGTTAGCGACGACGAACTTTCGTTTTCGACTACTTTATATCATAAGATTTTGAGGATTCTGTCACCTTACAATTTTCTGATCTTTCAGTAACAGTTTTGAAGCAATAATATAGAGTGGTGTGCTAAACATCTGCGTCAGCTGGGATTGAACCCACATTTCACCCTATCCAGGGCGCGTGCTGAACCGTTGAACTGCGGAAGCTTTTTCTTTTTGCACTACCGAGTTCTGAAGCAAATTTTCATCAAACTTAGGATTCGTTTCAGGTCAAGACCACGTACTCTCATGCTACAAAACGGAGCAGTGCCGCAAACCGGCTCGACTTTGTCGTCAAGGTTATGCGTGTCCTTTCTACCACAATTCGAAGGACCGGCGGCGGCCACCTGCTTTATGCAAATATAGGTACATCAATTTCCCATTCTTTTCTAAATCTCTACCATCATTCTAAGTAAATACATATGTTTAGGTCTACTCCATGTCCAGCTGCAAAAACAGTCGATGAATGGTTAGATCCAGAACTTTGCGAGGCTGGTGACAATTGTCAGTATTGTCATACTCGGACCGAGCAGCAATTCCATCCTGAAATCTACAAAAGCACCAAATGTAATGACATGCTCGAGGTGAACTTTTATATAAAAGTTTGTATGAAGCGATTTGACACAGCTAACCGTTCGAAAATCACTAACTAGGTTTTAAGCTACCTCTTAGCAGAGCTCCTTAAGCTTATATCCACCAGTGAATTAACTGATCGATATACACTATATAGAGTATGCTTTCTGTTATAGTCGGAAACTATTGTTTTGTAGTTGGACCAGTTGAGTAACAATAGCATCCTACCGCGGAACAGCATAATAAATCTCTAGCTGAGATCACTAGTAGTTAATTTTTCTCCAAGACGCAGAACATCGTAAGATGCCTCAGTGTGTTTATATTTTTAACATAGGGAAGAAATCTTAGGTGTACAAAGAGATATGATTTTGACTATTTGACATTCTCTTATCACTAAAAAAGCAATAGGCGGCACATTTTATAGGCAAAGTTGGAGAAAGTATGGAAAAAGCACGATACCGCACAAGCACGTTAATAAACCCTTATAGCGCCAGCGACTTGTAGGATGATCGTTTTGACTTCAGTGGATCGCTTGGTCTATAATTCTCAGTATGTTCTTATATCCGATGGCTGTTCGAAAGGAGATCCATACAGGAGGGATAAGAGCAGAAACGATGTTCTGCGCGATTAATAATCTACAAAAACATCTTTGCGGGCGAGTTCGTTATGCGGCGGTACACCCTGCGACACTTCGGAAGGTTTCCACATTTGAGAAAATAATTGTTCAAGAGGACTTTATTTAGTTATAAATATATAGTTATCAAAATAAGATGGTCGACCCCGGAGGGATGGAAGTTATATAGAGCCCCTGGAATGAGTTCGAACCATTGACCGCATGTTGTCGCAGGGAGCACTGCGCCACATGCGTCCAACGCTTTGGGATCACCACTCAAACTTACCTATCTTATTTCTGAAACTTTCTCAATTCATCAATTAACCTTTTCGCATGTCAGTGGGTCGATTTTAATCAAACGAGATCGAATCAAACATTCTATTGGTATGGAAAGATGCCTCATAGTTTCGATAATGGCAAGAGTTTCTCGTCTAATGCGATATTTGCATGGTTCAGTCAGTCTCCATCTGGAGATAGTAGTTACAGTGGTCTGTTCTCAAAGGATTTGCGGATCTCTCTGCATTTGTTTCAGTGCAAAAGTACTAAAGTGGTTCAGGTGCTGACAAAGTTGACTTTGAGCACATTGAGTGTCCTGTACCCATTCAAATAAAGGTATGATTCCTTATTGAATGTTATTTACCGACGACTCACCACAAACCAGTATTACGGTGTTCTCTGGCGATCACCGCAGATGGTGGATAGGTTTCTTCGAATCAGTTTTTCACCGAATATCTACAGACTGGAATCCATGTACAACTTACTCTGCGGATTCTTTTATCCGTTGGAACACGAGAGAAGAATAGTGTGGAGCTAAATAACAACCACAGGAGTTCAAACACCAGTGCACAAGTGGAAAGTAGCGTTAACTTCATACTGTATCTTTCATGGAGTCGTTTACCGACATTTGATGCAGGTAGCCGCAATATGTCCATGCATCTGGGAAATATCAGGTGAGCACACAGAAGATGGATCATACGCTTCAACCATGAGTAAAAAAGAATGCCAAGTACCGTTTACCTCAAGTGTTTACTAGTTGCCTTGACTCGGCAGTGCTTGTGTCATAAAGTTATCGGCCGAGTCTGAATGCAGCTATCGCTAAAGATCCCATTTTCAACTATATTATGATAGGGCTCAGTCAAAAAAGTAAAAAAGAGTGTAAGTAAATGTAAATAAACCACGATGAGAAATCACGACACTGTCCTGCGTATCGTCCTTTCTGAAGCTTTCGCGAGACGTTATATCTTCAAAATTGATAACTGACGTTTTAGCAACTTTACCTTTCTCAGAGTCTTTCAACTACTTGTATGGGTAAGTTTACCGGATAACAGTAATGTGGTTGCATGATTGATAATAACTCTATAGAACGTGTGCATACAAGGAAAAAACAAATTCTCTTATCTGGTATTTTATACATAAGTCTCAACGTGGTTACCATACGTAGCGGTTTTGACGTGTCAAGACCAGTTGTGAAACTCACAAAATTAGCTCGTATTCACTTTGGAGCAGACAATGAAACGTGCTGGAGTTATAAGGGTCAATCGCTATGGTATTATTACTACTCATAACTCTGCCAGGTGATTCGCTTGGAGCATGTTTTTCTTTATCTTATTTCTCATCATATGATTACTAAATCCTCCGAGAAAACATTCGGGTGCACACAAAATCTACAAAATTGTCTGGATCCAACAGCATTAGAACATCTATTTGTCCTTTCATTTGCTATCTGAACACAGTGTGTCATGTGAGGGCACTGTGTTTCACCTGGTACGAGTTTCATAGTAGAGTACAAAGAGTTTTATCCAAATCATACATTAATGAAACGGAAGTAGATCACTTGTTTGTGCTGAACAAAGAGGATCACGGATGTTCTCCTTTTCTATATTGGAGTCTCGATAAGTCTGAGTTGAACAGTACTCCTCATACACTTCGTTATGTCGTTCTTCACTTCTACGAAGTGCGTTCTTTTGTAACTGTCACACCTTGAAGTGGAGTATAATGGAACAGTACTTTCGATGAAAACGATGTTTTCCAAGTCCAGTTGACTCACAGTTTCGAAAAAAATATATCTTTTGCTATGGAAAATGGAATGGAATAGTATAGACTTTACAAAAAAAAATTTGAATATTTTAGCACGGATACTGTCCACGTGCAGTGTTTTGTGCGTTTGCACATCACGATTCGGAGTTGCACGTGCAACGAACACCCTATGTAACGAGTAGCCAAGCTAGCCCTAAGGAGCAGTGTAGTCCGAATACCAATAGAGGTACCCTTTTTCATGTGATTTTTTTGTCAACTACTTTTGTACTTAATGTATCCTTTATAGTCTCTAGAATAAGGCCAGCGTTCTTGTGACTTTTGAACCTAGACACTGACTAAAAAACTATTACAATTGCTATCGTGCAGAAATCATCGTCATAGTTTTATTGAATATTCCAAATTAGCGTAATTGTTAGTGCATTATCATTTTAAGTGTCATAAGAACAAAAGGCTTGCAGTGGCTTTTTCAGGCGATAATTTGCGATTCGGTTCTCCTATCTCCAATGGCACTTCAACTCCAACATATTCGGTGGAGTTTCCTTCTTTGTTTCAATAATAGATAGGGTGTTTATCAGGAAGCGCCAAATAATTTATTTCCATTGTTTTTGAAGACTTAATCAATTAGCTCTGGGTTCTTTTCAGTTTTAAGGAGACAAGTAAAAAACGGTCTCATTCGCTGTAGAATAATTTTTATTAGGAGTGTTAGTGACCATTCGAAAGCTGAGACTTCAGACTACAACCCGATGTCGCCGGTTTTCGAAAAGCCATCTATTGACGCTGCTACTGAAGGGGATTTCTTGCGTTGCAGATACGCATATTTCTCGCCGAAAAGAGCTCTTTATTAGAACTATCAGTAAATCATTCGATAGCGCAATCGTTTCTGATTCTTACGCTGAAAAGACCGTTCCCCAGAAACGCAGCAGGTAAAACAAGATGAATTTTTATCCGCTATAAAAGGGCTTTAAAGCCACTTCACGTTCGGCTGACTGAGGCAACCACGTTCGATGACGCGATGATCATCTATCTTTTGGGCTTACGAAAGCGTAGAGAAATTCTCTGTCAGCACTTTACATGGCTGCCTCACGTACAGGCACGTCAATTGGCAAGAGACCCCCTTGCTCACTCAATCAAATTTAACTGGTTTTACCTGCTGCCTTGGAGAGAAACGGTCTTTTTAGGATATAAACACACCTTTGAAATGGTAAACGATTACTCTATCGAATGATTACTGACAGTCTAATGAAAGAGCTCCGTCCGGCAAGAAATATGCGTGTCTGCAATACAAGAAATCTCCTTGTGTAGCAGCGGCAAGAAAAAAAGGCTTTCTCAAAAACCGGCGACGTGGGGTTATAGCCCGAAGTCTCAGCTTTGGAATGGCTACTAACACCCTTTGAGAAGTTTCTCTCCAGCGCATGAGATCGGTTTACCATTTGTCTTTTTATAACTGAATAGTACCTAAATTTGTAGTAAGGTCTCTACCGTTTTGCTTTTATCGATATGCTCTTTGCAATACTTTGTTCCGAACAAGACAAAACTAAAAATCAAGGTATTCTCCGATAGCTTCCTGCTCTTCAACCAACAATTGAACTTTTCATGACATTCGGCATGTTATTGAGGGATTCTCTTCGACTGTCTCAAGAACAGCTTGACAATCACTTCCTCTGGAGACCCCAGCACGACTGATCCTCCAGATTGTTCTCTCCAGCTTTTAATTTCGCGGGCCACTTACTAGCCATCCTTTCTACAACCGTATCATCGCCCCAAGCTCTATTAGTCTTGCTCGCCGCTTCGCTAGCATTCTTCCTACGCACCATTCGTGCATGAGTAGCAAGTGAATTTGTTCTCAAGAGAGCTCCATAATAAACTCTATATAAGCAAGTTCTATGCCAAAATGTTTGCAGGAAAATGCGCGTTGAGCTATACCAAAACCTTGCGATTTCATTGCAAAGTTCATATTAAAAACCAAAATAGCGCAAACTTTTTTGCACAGTCCATCATATGTGGAATTTTGTACACGTAATAAAGTTATTTGCTGAAAATCTATGCTAACATAAAACCTTTAGCAGGTATACTGCTGATGATAGTATCTATTTATTGATTAAATCCCATCAAAAATCTAGTTTTTTTTTTTTTCAAAAATGCCATGTCCAACAGTAATGATCTGTGAGAATAGCTTGGTGTGTTAGTTTTTTTTGCTGGGGAAACAGTTTCCATTCTATCTAGTATTAGTTATTTCGCAGCAAAATAAAATAAGCAACTAAAGCCTTTTAGTCTGTTCTCAAGCAGCGACATCCAATGGCGGCCTCTAAAAGCTATTCTGCAACTACTGATCAGATCTCAAGTAGCTATCCCAAAGCGCCAGGATACGAGCGTGGACCACTTTCAGTATGTATTTCATCGTGTTGTGACTACCTTATACCTAGATGTGGATTGTTTCATCGAAATACAGTAGTCGGACAATTGCGCACAAATATTTTTCATCTGTTTCAAAAAATGTATCTTCTCAAGTATTTTTTGTAATTTAGATTACCCCGATTTTTCATTGAATTTGTAGTGAAAGCGAGTAGCGTCTTGCTTTTATCTTTTAACTAGCGATCAAATAATTTTCAGCTTTCATTGAAATTAGTAGGTGCACAAGCAATTAATACGAGCATACGGTAAGCCTTTGCACTTTGACTTATCTCTTTCTGCATCGCTATCAATTGCGAATGCACTACTTTTAACTCTTGTTAGGAAGTCAAGTAAGCGATGTCATCTGTCCTTATTTTCAGCCAAATCGGAATAATGAATCATCGATGGGAAGGTTACGTACACACTCGTTGAACATGGCACATATGGATATTGGAAGACGTGTGTTCCTCTTTAGTGACTCAACAATAAAGGCTTTTCTAATACTTATTTATTTTAAGGCTGCAACGTTAGTGGTTTTGAAGCGGTTCCTGGTAGTTCACTTCCTTCTCATTCTTCACTTTGTCGATCTGACAGCGGTTTTCATGCTGTGACTGGTAAGCTACGACTTCTGTATTTTGTAGTGTATATAACCTCTTGTCTAAGTACTTATGAGAGGTTTATATGATTTTGTTGTAACTACAACGTTTCAGAAGAACTAACTCTTGATTTGGCGCCGATAGAGGAGCATCAAAAGCCTCTCACAGAGCTATTTTCAGGCAATCGTAAGTCATTCAATATTTCTCAAACGCTACTGATCCCTGGACATACCAGCTTTTTTGCCTTAACAGTGATAGTTCTATATAACATAATGAAGGTCCTTCTCCTAAAATTCTCATCTTTGGATCTTCCAGTTCCCCGGTGGTAGCATCACTTTGACTTGATTAGTTTTGTCACTATCGTCCGTGCATTTGCATATCAATATTTTTCATCTTGAATTACGCTTCATATTTATCGAGTAGATATCATGAGGGGAAGTTTCATAGGTAAAAGAAAGACGTGAACCAGTCTCTTGTTCCCAAAATATGGGAATTGGGTGAATTTTGCACAGTGCGCTGTCGATCAAGCTCGTCTAGCATTCTACTGTTTTGGAGCCGCTGAATTCATCCAGTTGTCAAAATTCTTCACAATAATCAAAAAAGGAACGTATGGTACTGAGCGAATCTTTTGATCGAGCGCAATTCTTAATATATAAATGGCAACGTCGCGCAAAGATCAAGAAGAGTACAAGTGACAGGCAGCTGATGGTTCCAAGTGAGAATGATCTAATACGGCGTAGCCTGGCAAATTACCTCAATCTGCTCTTTACATAAGGAGTAAGCTTGGAACGTAAAGGGCATCATGTTGGAATTATGGTGCAGTTCATGTTGCTTAAGCAAGTGGAGTTCACTGGGTACTGAGACATGTTACAGCGGAAATTTCCGGTCCCAAGTGTTATATGAACACTGAATAGTTTAATCGTCCACTTCATTATTCTTAATCTTTTATGGGACCTAATATTCCCGTAGATCACAAGAAAATAGTGCTGTGGCGTGGCGTATCCTGGTGATCATTGCTGATACTGAATGGCTTCTCTGAATCAATTTCGCTCTAGAAAACCACTGAATGGATTTCATGCTCTGCTCGCCGTATGTATTTTCTTATCCACAAGGACGTTTGGGGACATTATATGAAGATACAGCATAATCAGACAGCATAATCAGAAGCGTATACCATATTTGTTTCATGAATTACGGCATATACATACAATCGCGCCTCATATAGTGCAAGAAATGGACAGTGAATAATCAAGAAACAACGGTAATTTATGATGCTTCTGTCATTTAGTCGTCGTACTCAATCAGTGGAGGCACTCGCAATACTTTGGGTGTTCACCTGGAAAAGATTACGGATCACATCCAATAAAAGTCGTATTCATGAACTAGAGACATATACCTGATAATCATTATTTGAGCCACGCATGTCAGTGGTCTGTCAATGAGGGCTGACTTATAGAGCTCAATACACGTGTTACGATTTTGCGATCTCGTCAGTCGGGCAGTTACCTTTTTTCGTCTTTTGCTAATCTCTGTGGGTGCTTCAGTCCCCACACTAAGAGTTAGCGCCGACGAACGTTTTACACTCTATGTCGAGTGAAAATCTCACCAAACACAGAGTGTTGTACACTCGATTTCTCTTGGCTGGTATATTCAATATATCATATCTTTTGTTTCGAGTGTTTTCTAAAGACCACTACTCAAATTTCAATATGCCTGATAATCATTATTTGAGCCACAGACATATAGGTTTTTTAGAATGAATAGAAGGGAACATTCAAGTACTTACCAATTCTTTGACAACAATTTTTGACATTACCTCTTTCGTCTACTTCATAACATTATGGTGTGGTAGTTCACACGTCTCTGAGTGCTGGGGAGGTATTTGCCACCAAGGACTACGCTTTCGATTGTCCGATCCTATGGAATTTCCTGCACCCTGCAGTGCAGCTGACGCGATAAAACAGCACACGGGTGAAAATCTGAGAATTTCCACGGCCCGAAAATCTGAGAATTTTCACAGTTCGAAAATGAAAGAATAGATATACTAAAACCTTGTTCTGAAAGCTGACGTGACCTTCTCGTACTTGAAACGTTCTTGAATGTCACACTCAAAGTGCGAACATCATCGATTGCTTAGAATGATTCATGTAAGAACAAGGAGCAATCGGTTACGCTAACATGTATAAACAGAGAAGGCAGTATCATATGCTATGTAAAAAATGAAACTGTCACTGGATTGTTCCATAGTCTCCTTCACATTTCGACGCTTTCGTTATTTCTATTTTTGGTTGTTTCTGATTATAAGGGGACAAATGAGAAACCAACCTCATTCGCTAAAGAGGAATTCTTCATAGCAGTGATAGTAACCATACGAACGGTAAGACTTCAGGTTAGAGCCCCACGTCACCGTTTTTTTCAAAGCATTCTTTCATAATGGTGTAAAATGCACACAAAACAACGTTTTGGATGCGCATATTTATGACCGTGCAGAGCTCAATTTTTGGGCTAATCATTCGATGCGTTGGAAATCAGAAACGATTACGCAATCGAATGATTACTAATAGTCCAAAGAAAGAGCTGTGTACGGCGAGGAATGTTTACGTCTGCAACGTAAGAACTTTCCTTCTGTAGGAACGTTAAAACGCTTTTCGAAAACCGGCTACGTGGGGCTGTAGCCTAAAATTTCAGCTTTTGAGTGGTTACCAACACTCTTAAGAAAAGCTGCTCTCCGCGAATAGATCGCTTTTTCAGTTGTCCCCGTATAATCAGAAAGAACCATATTTCTATTGATCTGAAGAGATCAGTCAATCAACAATGTAATTACGTCATGGTCAATGATATGAAACCATTTGCTGGGGAAAGATTGGATGTCTTTCTTCCAGAAAAAATGGTGCTGGTCATCGAAAAGTGAGTGACGTTACTTTTTACTAGCTGTAGTCTTTGAATTTTTCTCCAGCAAATGCTGCTTTAAGGTGTGAAAGCGATGGTGATTTGATAGAATCAGAGCCATGCGGGTACCGTGATCCGGCCAAGTTTCTTCAAAATGTGGCGAATTGACTTTGCAATGTGAGTCGAGCGTTATCCTGGAGAAGGGCGACACTGACTCGTTTCAAGCGCTGCTCTCGTCCCTCTGCGACCAACTCTTCCAGAGTTGTTTCCCGTAGATTTTGGCATTGATTGTGTGCTTGTCGGCACGCAGTTTCCACAACACTATGCCCTGTCAGTCCTGGAAAGCCGAGAGCGTAACCTTTCAAATACCTTGGTCGAATTGTTGGGTCTTCATCGCCAGGCAATTAGTAGGCGTGGCGCGTGTCGTTCTCGTAGTAGCTCCAGGATATATGTCTAGCGATGATCGCCTCAAGAAATCCTGTCTGTGCAGTCGCAGCAGAAGACTCGCCATCAGATGGCAAGCAAAGGTGTTACGGCCATATTTAAGTTTCTGGCGAAAGCTACTATAACATTCTCCAACATATCACAACCTCTTAGCAATAAACCGATCTTAAATAGAAAATAAATTGAATTGAACAATAGTGCTAAACTAATCATGGGACAACCCAATACATAGCGCATGATATGAGGCACAGAATTCACAATTCTTGATCAACGACCGACTGCATTTTCATTTGGCATCAGTGCGACAAGTCGTTAATGGTTTGTAGAGTGTATAACCATTATGAAACCATGATCCTAACCCTCTGTGTGTCTGACCTTCCAGAGTGCTGCGTCTAACAATGACATGTAACAATGGAGCGTGTGGCGTGTAACAGTGACGTCATATCCCAGCGTGTCATTGTTAGACGCAACACGTAGTAAGGGGGGAGGGGGGTTGGACACACAGCGTTAGTTCCATGGTTCCGTAAGGGCTAAATGTCGTAGTAATAAAGAAGTTGCAAAATGCTGGGTTTTTCTATTGAAAAATGCAACAATGTGGTTGCATAATTGACGACCACACAGAACGGTAAGGAACATGCACATACCAGTAGTGGAGTAACCTCATTTTATTGAAGAAAGTCAAGAAAGCGACAGAGGTGTATCGAAGATAAAAAAGCATGCTTGTCACGTTGCGTATTAAAGCTTATTTTCGAGTAAATGCTGTCCTAACTGCTGTGGTTTTCGCATATATACTACCCACCCCCTGTTGTAAAATCGTAGTTGACGGAAATTGTACTGCCAATGGAATACTCTTTCTCTAACTAATCGTATTCCAGTATCATCCGTGTCTTCACCAATGCGCATTCCTGGTGCTGATTCATTTCATACTTCACCGTTTGGTGAAATTCTCTTCGGTACGACAAAGTCACTGCTTGCAACACCGTCACAAATTGCTTCGTTTGAGAATCAGGTTCGTGTTTTGCAGTTTTTTTTTTCCTTTTTTATCGTGAATTCTCATTTAAAGGTGGAAAAAGAATCTAACTACAGCTGTGGACTAATATATCATGCCGATTAATCGGAACTTCCTTTCAACGTATTCGCGATTTACGTTGACGTCAGTGTGTACGATGCGTTAATGCTTATCGCTTTCAAGCTTTAAGACGGCTTGTCTTAGCTCATATAGAGCTTCATTAATCAAATCCGAAACCGACTGAGTCTAGAGATTTTTGCTTATAAAACATATCTTCCGCCTTTCCACCACGATGAAATTTCGACTTTCTAGTTGAAGATATTTTTCCATCGTTTTCTTTTCAACAACGCCTGTATTTCAAAGTAGCTGAACAGTCTAGATTTCGTTCCGCAAAGCATGATGACGTTTTCCAGTATTTTGGAGTGTGCTGTTCATTCTTGCGTTTTGGATCAGCAGTTTTTTTGACCACTTAGGCTCGAAGCGCCGCTGAAGTGTTAAAACGATGTGACTTTGCTGTCTTTTACTCAGAAGCTCTAATAAACTATACGCACAACTAAACTCTGAAAGTTATCAGCTGGCTGACCAACCCATTTTGTTCTATTCATTTCTTCCCTGGAATTCTGAGATAGCCATGATAGGACGTTATCAAATTAACGAGAGAGACGCTAAGTAGGTCTCAAAGAAGTTTTATAAAAATTTCCCATCTCCAGATGGACAAGGCTAGGTGGTGGGGGACCCAATACCTTCACTATGTACAACGTTTAAAATCATGAAAGCAAAAATGTTACACCCAATCTAAGATAAACATGGGGCGGCTTCTTTTACGTCAATTGTAAATCTTCTATTTCTTTGTCTATAGCGAGATTTTGAAAACATTTTTACTGAAGTCTGTAAGCTTGATAAGGCATTGGGTTGCGCTGTGTATGTCAGCTCAACATCCAAGAGCAACCGTCTGATAACATTCCGGTTAACATTGAAAATTGTTAATAGCATGATAAAATGATTATTAAAAGAAGTGTTAGTTTGATTGTCCATTTGACGAGGTCTAAGTAAGATAACAATATATAACAATATAGTGTTTAACAACCGTAATCCATGCAACTCCATTTTAAAGGTGCTATCGACACAGTGGTTTAGCAAAAGTGAACTAGTGGGATCTTTAGCACTCTTGTTCAAGCTACCTGTGAAGGCACACTTATTATTACTTTATCATATTTGTAACGGAGCGACTCTCACTAAATCTTTTTGTGAGTAATTGCAACTACCAGCAAACTGTCCTTTTTCAAGACTCACACAGATTTGTATATTATCTCCAGAAATGTTGGCTAAGATTTTGGCGATTTTGCCGTTTTCAGAGATTTTTGGAGATTATACACCAACCTGTCACAACTCTTAAAAAGGGCTAGTTCGTATGATAACTATGTGGGTGGTTTGATGACAGGTTGTTGAGAGTAAATACGAGGTACTCAGATATTAATCTATGTGCAGATTTTTACAGGAAAGTGGTGATGTGAATGATGAGCTGACGAAGACGAAAATCGAGCTCCGATCCCATCATGAAAAGGTGGCTATCTGGGAAGAAGGTCTTAAACAGGCACGTCAGGCATGTGAAGCTTGGAAGGCTGATGCTGAGCACTACAAGATGAAAGCCGAACAGGCGGAGATGGAGAGGAATAGGGCAATGTTTGAACGTGATCAGGTGAAACTAAAACAGTTTTGGTCCATCCATTCATGAATATGTTATATTAAATTCATTTGAAAGTCATTCCACTTTAGTATTTTTGACCTATTGAGTGATATGTTCGTCATTCCTCTATCAGTAAAGATTAAAGCGCAGTAAGTTTCTAAATGGCCAATATGTTATGACATGCGAAAAGTTTTGAAGTGAGGATGCGCAAATATTTTGCGTGGGTTTGCATGTGATGTTTACTCATCTTTCGGAACAGTAAAAAACGGTGAAGAATTTCTTTTACTTCCGAATGAAGTCTTCACTGAGTTTTCCGAGTCATAAATCTGTGAAGGCTTTTCACTTTCCGTTAGTGGTTGGAACATTTCTCTGTACCTATCACAATGTCACCACAGATTCTGTACATTATCTTCGTTCTCTTCTGAACGGTAAAGGGTCTATAATATCTCAAAACGATTAAAAAACCGCAGAACGGCTCTATATATCATAAAAAGGGAATTAAGGTACTACTGCTGAGAATGTGAATTTCCTTTGTGTTGTAATCTTGTGGTCTGCGTTTGACATTCTCTTCGAGAACACTTTTATCGAATGGGATCCCCAAGAGTCATCTTTCTTGATCAAATGTTCAAATTCATGGCGTTCCTGCTATTATTCTTGTAGTTTTCTTGGCTTTCTTTCTTCAGTTTTCTATTCAGTCTTCCACGCGCTTCAACGGTAGTGAATAAATAACCACTTATTCTTATACTTTGTAAGAGAAATGAGAGTAATGTTATTTGAACAATGGAGGAAGTTAATCAAAAAAAAGTTGTGCAGATGTGGATGTGGAGAATGGTGAAATAGGGTTCATTTTTGAGATTGATCTCCTTTTTAAATGGATATCGTTTTCTTATATCTTAATTTTTTTCTCTAAGTTTGATACTAGTTATTATAAACCTTTATAGCTTATGCAACAATTGGAAGCAGTAAAGATGCACTTAGCAAGCAGTGGTTTATCGCTGGGTGGTCTGGTTAGTCCTCAGCTGGCACCTCCGAACGAGTTTAGTGAAGGTGTTCTTCGAGCTGCTTTGCAAACCAGTCAGCCTCACAATATGTTTGTCGTGAGTCTTAAACCAGTCTGTTTTTCAACATTACATGTCTTTCTCCATTTGTTTGATTTTATTTCAACCCCAGCATTGCATCGTTCATTTCGTACCCTTTCAATCTTAAGCATGATCATTGAGTGTTAGTTTATTCATTGTCATTGAATGGGTTGGATCGTCACTAGGGTTTTTATATCTTATTCCGAATGATAAAGATAACACTTAGATGGTTTGAATTGAAGAACAATATTGCTTATAATATCCAGTAATATGGAAGTATCAAAATAGTAAAAGTAAACTTTGAAATGTAGCTTATAGCAAAATAGAAATTATATTAACAAAAGAATATCTCCTTGAAAAGAGCGCTTGTGGCACAGTGGTTAGCCCTTTCAGGACCATTGGTCCAGCCCTCTGCGTCTCTGACAACCAGCGTGTTGCCTTTAACAATGGCGTCTAGCCCCCAGTGTGCTGCGTCTAACAGCGGCAAGCTGGAGGTTGGACGCGATTGTTAGAGGCAACACGCTCCATTGTTGGATACCATTGTTATACGTGACACACGGGGGGTTGGAGACGCGGAGAGTTGGGTCCGTGGTCCCGAAGGCGTTAGAGTTTGTGCGCCACACACGTGGTCGATGGCTGGATCTCGCGCCCTAGCTTGCCAAACTCTCCACCCTCCCGAGGTCGTTTAATTGGTAGCAGTTTTGCTCGGGAGGATAACAGCACTGACCCTTGTAAAGCTCAGACATGCACTCGGTCACTTCGGACGAATCTAAAAAATTGAGGACGGATGCACGACACGTTCCTCAAAGGATTTATCAACGCCAAAAGCTTTAACCTTTTATTTTCCTGAAAAATTAAATCTGCGCAGGGATTTATTTTACATGACCAGTCAGTCTGTATGAGATTTCGCGAAATGTGGAGGAGAAAGACAAACGGATGTCGTAGAAGAAGTCTGTAAGATGGCAGTATCACGTCTGTAAAGACTCAAAAGTTTTGGTATTTTTCGGTTTTAAAGGAACAAAGGAATATTCAACCTCATTCGCATGACAAGAATTTTTCATAGGAGTGCTAGTAATTATTCGAAAGCTCAAATCTCTAGCTAGAGCCATACGTCGCCTCTTTCCAAAGAGACCCTTTGATAACGCTGTGAAATTTGAAATAAAATTATATTCCATTCGCGCGTGTTTCTTGCAGTATAGAGCTCCTTCTTGAGATTATTAGTAATCATTCGATAGCGTAAAGTTTAGGGATGCCAACGCTGTGCTTGTTCTCTGGAAAAACCGTTTGTGTGCAGAGTATCAGGTTAAATAAGATTGATTCACATACGCGGGTCTGTGCTCTTTGCCTTGTTAACGGGCTGCGGGACAGGAGGGCAGTGGGGGTTGCGCAGTTATCGACCAATGACGCCTAGGTGAAGTGTGGTTTTTGTCATTCGATACTACAAGATTTCCTATATACGTCCACATACTTTCAGCACTTAATTTTGTTATGAATACGAATAAATGAGTCAACATCATCATCACTTTGACGACATTCAGGTGGCCAGAAGGTCCTAATTGCTCTGCGGTGACTCGAAGACGTTGTGATCTAATCAAAAATAAGAATGAGAAATGAGACTAGGAGGCTGAAAATGCACTTCCATGTTCAAAAATCGATCGATCATCGCGTCAGCCCATTTGTCGCTTCACTCAGCAGCCCGTGAATTGGCCAAGGAACGTATGGTCGTGAATTTGAATAAAGCTTATTTTCCCTGTTACACTGCAGAGAAATAATCTTTTTCAGAAAATAAGCGCAGCGTTGAAATTTGAATCTTACGCTATCGAGATTACTTATAGTATAAGGAAGAGCTCTGTCCGGCGAGGTTCGAAGCACGAATCTTTTCTTTCCCTGCAGCGCTATCAATCGAACTTTTTCAAAAGCAAACACGTCTTTGAGTTTTTCGAGATGTGTGCTATCGAAAGCCTATTAGCGGTTTAGGGAATGAGGTTTGTCCAGCGCCATAAAGCGAGGTAAAAAAATTGTGGTCATGTGAAACATAATTTTATTTTGGATTTTATAGAGTTATAAAATGCTGTTTCAAAAGGCGACCAAATGCGGCTATAGCCAGAGACTCAAGCTTTTTAGTGATTACTGACACTCATATAAAAATTTCTGGTATATTTCGTCAGCCAAGCTCCACTTCGACCCCATGTAAAAAGCTTATTTTGCGCATGTTTTTGACGAACGAGTAATCATTCGATAGCCTACATGAAAACAATTTGAACGGTGTAGTCCATCTTCAAAAAGGCCTTGTTATTACGCTGAAAGGGCATGAATAATGTTTTGTTTCTCGTTTAAGGTTTCTCTCTGACCAAAGCTTTACCTTCGGAGTTTCATCAACCAATCGATAGATCAAAATTTAAGGATTCCAATGATCTAATTGGTTTTCAAAACGGAGTACGCATTACGTTGTAAAAGCCCTAAGAAGAGTAGGTTTCTCAAGACTGGATCCCGTTTTTTTTTTGTCCTCTTCTCACTTTGATCTTTTGGAAAAAATGGATTTTTTGGTCGTTTTCAATGTTCAAAGACCATTCGTTAGTTCAGATCATAAGAAATTCATGATGTATTCCTTTTTCAAAAGAGCCATGTTATTGCGCCGAAATAGCAAGAATTAAACTTTGTCTCTCATTAAAAGATTTCTCTCTCGCCAGAATTTCCAATAATGTTCTTAATTTTTTGAACGGACTTCTTTGTGCTTCATAAGAACCAAAAGAAAACTAGGTTTCGCAATCGATGCTTTTTTCTTCAGTTTTGCAAAGCCCAATCTTCTTTTGGCTGTTACAGCGTGATATGAAGTAGATATTCAAAATCAAATAGATCATTAGAATTTTTAAAATCAATCTATTGACTATCTACTAAAACTCCTAAGGAAAAGCTTTGATCAGCAAGAAGTTTTTGAAAGAGAAACAGAATTTATTTTTGTTCTTTCAGCGCAATTAAAAGGCCTTTTTGGAAATGAAATACACTACCAAATTTCTTATAATCTGAACTATCGAATGCTCACTTGCACACTGAAACCGACAAAAAAAATACATTTTTTCAAGATATCAAAGTGAGGAGCGGATAAAAAAAGTGATCCAGTTTTGCGAAACCCATACTTCTTCTTGCTGTTACAGCCTAATGCGTGCTCCATTCTAAAAACCAAGTAGGTCATTGGAATCTCTAAGATTTGATTTATCGATTGATTACTAGAACTCCGAAGGAAAAGCTTTGATCAGCGAGAACTCTTTCAACGAGAAACAAAAATCATTTCTGTTCTCTCAGCGAAATAGGAAGGCTTTTTGAAGATGGGATAGACCATTCAAATTGTTTATTTGTGCTCTCGAACAATTATTTGAACATTTAAAAAGACTAAGAAATGCGTTTTATACAAGAGGTTTAAGAGGCGCTTGGCTAACGGAAACGATCCAAAATTCTTGTTCAGCGAATGAGGTTGAGTGTTCAATTTCTCCCTCTTAACTGATCTTAACCCAAATTTTTCATTCTCATGAATGTTTGTGTAAAAATCGAACACCAAATTATGTAGTGATCATTTCATTCTAAAGAAACAAAGACTTTCATCTATCATGAAATTGTTTTTTCCTTACATATCAACACCTTGCAGTCAAATTTTGAGACCTCGCTGAAAATTCAGTATACTCTGATAGAATGTTTTAAGCCTTTCAAGAGGTCCACCATGACATTTCGGTTGTATACGTACGTTTCGGAGTTCTCGCACGCTCATCAGTACCACATATCCTACGGCTCACCTCTGCACTTTATTAGTTAATCGGCGTCGAAGTATCACTCACTCTACGTCAAGTGAAAGAATCACTTAATATTGCGCTCTAGAGTGATTCGCTGTCGATCGCATGGCTTACGGTTGTTGCGCAAGTATAATATACATGTGTATACGTATAAATGAATACATATGGGCATATATAGCATGTATGTGTATGTTGGGGCGCCATGGCCAAGTGGTTGTGATATTGGCCACGGCGCGCTTGGAGCCGAGCAACATCCCCACTTATCTCCGGCAGTCAACAACAGCGTCCTAATTGAACGCCATAGCAAGCCTATCCTCGAGATTGAAAAGAAACTTGCTCAACCACTAATCTATGGCCTTCAAGAAGAAGACGAAAAACGAATTGAATGCTAGAAATATTGGGATCCGCGCAGTCAAAAAAAAAACGTGATGACGGATCAAAGTAAAATAAATAAATAGAATGAAATAAAACAAATAATAAAAGATATACCTCCATTTTTGTGTGTATGCACAAATAAGTATTTATATACTTTTGTTTACTTATTAACATTACCCGTCATCGCAGTTTTTCTATTGTGCGGATCCCAGTACTTCTGGCATTCGGTTCGTTTTTCGTCTTCTTGAATGACGTAACATACTGGTCGGGCATGTCTTTTTGCAATCTTGAGGGTAGCCTGGCTGTGGCGTTCCATGAGACGTTGTTGTTAATTCCTGGAGAGGGTCGGGGAGTGGAGCTCGGCTCCAGGCGCGTCGCAGGGGGCATCATAACCACTCGGCCGCGGCGCCCTCGTATTTATATATGCATATACGTACGTATAAATATGTATATGTATGCATGTATGTGTATATTAAATGTATATGTACACCTATATACACACATATATGTACATACATATGTATATGTGTATGTGCTGATGAGGCGTGCGAAAAATCCGAAACATACGTAGACCACCGAGATGCCATGCCAGACCTTTTGAAAGGCTGGTAACAATCTATCAGACTTCTTTTATTGTAGTTTTTTTTTCATGATTGATATTATTTCAGTTGGACGATGCTATAGCACCGGCATGTGCTCGATGCGGTCGCGATCGTTCACGTGCGGACAGTCGTCCCGGATGTCCTCTTTGCTCGTCTTAGTCTAGTCGTTAGTATCATAGTAATGAAACTTACAGCTGTAAATTACTGGAGTTCTCATGTAAATCACAATAATGAAGGAAGATGAGTTTTTAGACTATTAGCTCGTAAGCGCTGATTGTAAATCGTAACAGGTGTGGTGTATTATAGTACATCTTCAAGTTTATCCTGTCAAATCTCTATTATCTTATGTTCAGTGGTTTAGATAAAACGGTGTTTGATTTTTTGGCGTGCTGTTACGCTAGCTGGATGTAATTTCGAGTTTTCTAGAAATTTTCATTTTCTCTCGTTATCTCGTTTGTCAAATCAATCGGGGGCTCAAACCCCTGTTCCACGTTCCCAGTGTTTTTAATTTCACCTGTGTCTGGCGAACGGCTTAATCTTGGGAATACTAGGTATCACTGTAAAGTAATATTTGAATTACTGTTTATATACCGGCTATTTGAGTCGCTTCCCTTGACTGACGATATCGTTTTTACTTTGTACAATGCACTAGATTCTTCTATTTCATAATTTATGCACTGTCTGTAATTGTTTTGTACAGCTATTTAGCATTTAAATATATGTACGTATTATGTGGGTGACTAGGATTATTGCGTAACTCGTTCTGTTGTTTCTCTATGAGAATTGCGTCAGCTATGTATATCCTTCTTTACTAGACAATTTCGTCCTCAGTGAGTTACGACCAATTTGGTATCCCCGAATTTGCTTTTATTTTATCTTAATTTATTAGGCAGTTTCTGTTTAATGACCTGGTTTGGTCGTGAGTCAATGTTTGCACATTCAGGGAATTCAAGTATAGTCTCTCCTATAACCCATTTGTCTTCTTTTCTACTAACTAGAGTAGTTTTTAGCGCATCATTCGGTATGAACTCACGTTCAAATATTATGTTTGACTTCATACAAATTGAGTGAATTCCCATGTTCATGTTTTGGAAAACTGATAACTTTTAGTCCACTGGCTTCAAAGATAACGAAGTCCAGATCAAGTTCTAGTTGTAGAAGGAATTCGTTACAGTGACGTTAGTTTTCCAATAACCATAGTCTTCCTAGTGAATTTAAGTCCTTAATCAAGGTTAATATGCTATCTCGTAACTTTATACAAACATTGACTCCGACAATAACTCTGACGTCTTCATGGGAAGCATAAATACCTCCACGAAGGCACAAATGATCCATAGTAATGAGTTATTTTGAGACGTAAAGGGTGTCTTCTAACCGGTTAGAACAATTCACTCACGGCGTTATGTTCATATATTTTTACTTCGCTTCGATATTAGCAATCATTCTCATGTTAATAGTAATCGTGTGACATTTTCTAGCCACATTCATTCAACAGACTTTGTTGTATACAACCATACGCAATGGAAATGTGTACTGTACCGTAGTATTTCTCTTTATAACTTTACACTAACGTCACAACTTCTGTTGTTAATGCAAGTTCGTTTTTCTGTATTTCTTTGCTAGAATATCACATTTATGCGCTGCTTAGATGTTCTTGTCAATAAATCTAGTTTAAATCGATTTTCAGTATAAGTTTCTACAACAGTCGTAGTAAGAAAATACGCTATATCATATCGAAGTATCTCCTAAACCATTTCGGGACAATTCGTAAGATCATTCGTGACAAACAAGCTGTGTTTTGTAATTGTTTTGGCATGTTTTGACCGAAAATTACGCGAAATAACGCGCTCCAGCCACAAACTCGATCGCGCCGCTTGCCGTGCAAGCAACGGCGCAACAACGCAACGGCGCGGCTCCGCCAGCCTATCGACGGTCGTCCTCAAAATGTCATTTACCGAGGATTCTTGCGTCAGATGCATTCTTTGTGACTTTTATCCCTTCATTTACTCCCAACCGAAATAAATTTCAGTTATGCCGTCAGTATATGATCTCTTCACGCCTGCTGATGAGTTGAGATCGACAGAGCCATCCTATTTTCGTAATTCTTCTGACATCAGCACAGATGTTACCAGAACGGCTTTTCATAAGGTGTGTGGTGTTTCTGATTGAGTAACCTTTTGTACACCTAAGGTAATTGTTTCGACCAGCACACTACGGCATTTATGAAGGAGACGAACTTCTGGGAACAGACAAAGGGACACATGAAATCGTCGGAAGGCGTTCGTGGGCGACGAATGCAAGGAAACGAATCGGAAGAGGAAGTGCTAAGATCACCGAAGTAAACTGTGATGACGGGTTACTTAATATATTGAAATAAAAAAATTAGTATACGGCAACGGGACTCCTGCGAGGTCACCAAGGCACTGTATGTTAAATTGACTGTAAATATGAATGTCCAGAACAAACTAAGAGAAGCTGATCCGGAAGATATGCAGGAACTCATACCAAATGAAAAACCAGAACCTTCTTCGATACTTTCGTTCGAACATTCTTCTCTAAAACATCGGAAAGCTGCAACGAGCCACCCCTGTTCGCGGCACCGCTCTCTTTTGCCATGATTGAGTGTGAGTGGTGAGCAAAAATTCATTTGAGTAAATGAGCGGTGGTGGAAAGGGTGTCTCGGTCGTGTAGCGGTAGCACTCGCCCCCGGTATGCGTGAAGTGCGGGTTCAACTCCCACCTGAGGTTGGAATTATTTCGCCACTCAGTTCTCTTAAATATAGTGGGAACATCGCAAAACTGCGAAAAATACAGTAAAGACACTAGAACTTACGGGTATTACATATCACAGTGGCTGTCAGCTTAAATGAGTTTGTAAAGCAATATTGCTTACCCGACCAAACCTGTTATAGTTTTGGGGGCTGACAGTTTTACTAGAGACTTTGAGGAATGAGAGGTGGCGCGAATGTACCCCAGGTGTAGTGGTAGCATTCCTCCCAGTACAGGTGAAACACGGGTTTAACTCCCACCTGAGGACAAATTTTTGCTCGCCACCCAATTCTTTTAGGTGTATTGGAAGCATCATAAAAGTGCGAAAAATACAGTAAAATCACTAGAAATTATGAGTAGGACTTTTTTATTCGTTGCGCAAAGTCTCTTACAATCATGAAGTTCTTCGACAAAAAACTGAGCGTTTAGAAAACTCCAGTCTCGGTGCTCGACGAAGCTTCGCGACGGATTTATGGGCATTCTCCCAGTTATCAGTTGTCTAGCGAGGTGATCATCACTCATTTCTTGAATTTCATGAATATATCAACGTCAAAGTCTATATTGTATTCGAGAAATATCAAACTGTAAACAATATTTTAGCCGTTGTGAGCTTTGTTACCCCTTAAGCTAGGATATTCGCACATTGTTTTTCTTTATAGTGAATAACTGAGCACATGAAGTGTAGTCGTCATAGAGCACACAAAAATTGTTCTTTTGGTTATTCGGATACAATTGAAGAGGCGATACCTTTTGCTGAACATGAGCTTTTCGTAAGAGTGTCAGTACTCATTTAAAAGTTGAAATCTCTGGCTAATGTGCTGCCTGCTCCTTTTTTGAAAAGACGCTTTTCAACGCTGTAGCATTTGAACCAGAATTGCATTTTATACTTGCCAAACGCTTTCACTGCTACGTTGTTTGAAGCACAAAAAGCATGTGAATGTCTAGCGGAAAGCTTTCTCGGTCATACGTTCTATCCGAATTTCTTACAGAGTGGAGATAAATAATCCCAAATCAATGAACAAAAATTGCATTCCTCATGTGAGCCGCTTCAGCGCGATCGATTGGTCGATGGCGGAGCGCCGTATCGGATCCACGACCACCAGACACCCAGCCCGCACACTAGCCGAAAACAAATGCCCGCGTATACTCGATCTTATTTTCTTCACTACACTGCAGTGAAACGGCCTTTCCAGAAAATAAGCATAGTGTTGGAATCGTGGAAACACAGGCTATCGAATGGTTACTTATAATTTGAGGAAGGAGTTCTGTTTTGCGAGAATATGCATTTGTGAAACACGGATGTTTTTTCTTCTACAGCAACGTAAAAAGGCTTTTTTCAAAAAAGGGCCACGCAGCGAAGTAGCCAGAGATCTGAGCTTCCGAATAATTACTAAAAGTGCATTGAAAAGCCTTTGTTCAGCGAAAAGGGTCGTTTCTTCATTTGCTCCTGGATAACCGAAAAGAACCCAAAAAACTTTTAAGTGAGTTATCGTAAGGCCGAAAATCCAATTTCAGGTCCAGAATTTTGGTATTTCTTGTTCCTTAATGGGCATAACCGTGCGAGGACATGCGCGCACAAAAAAGGCGGCGAAACACATAGCTGCACGAGCGATGCTTCATCATTTAATCGACAAAGGATATCAGTCGGAATGTGGTATTCCAGGAGACAACATAGAAGAAGCCCATCGGGCAGTGTCGGTGTATAACATTTGTTGTTTGTTACTGCTTTCATGATTTGGTTTAACTATTTCAGAGATGGATTAGCATTTGGTAACGATCGAATCGAGACATCGAACGAAGATCCTTCGCTTTCTTTCGCTCTAAATGAGAATGTTCCTGGAAAACTGATTCAATTGTTGGTCTTGACTTCCGTTTGACTTCACTAATAATCTTAGAAAATCTTTTATTTAATCGCCCCTTCAGCGGTGGTGTGGTGTAAATAACTTTGAATCCAATAATGTTGAGTGATATGCTTGTACTTCGAACCTTGGACCTCAATCGACCCACAATTCACCCTTTCCGGGGAGCGTGCTAACCTACTGCACTATCGAAGCACATATCGGCATTGAATCCAGTTACACTGACAGATAGCGGATATATGTGTATCAACAAAAATTTGGTTCATTTACGTTTGGTAGTACAGGTTTTTAAGCCTATCCCCCAGCTTCGAGAAGTTTTTGTAAAGAGTGATAGTAAGCAGTCGAAAGCTCAAATCACGAACTATCCGCATACTCTGCCGTTTTCTGAAAGGCTCTTTTATAGCGCTGAAAAATCTAAACAAGATTATGTTTAACGCGCCCATATTTTTCTCCGGGCAGAGCTCTTTCTTTATAATATCAGTAGTCATGCGGTGACGTAAAATTTGCCGATTCCAACGCTATGCTTGTATTCCGAAAAGGTCGTTTCTCTGAAGCGCACCAAGGAAAATAAGACTGATTTGCATGCGCGATCAAGTGGTCTTCGACCAATTCAGGGGCCGCTGGGTGAGGCAGCAAGGTGGGCTCATGCGACCATCGATCGCTTTTTGAGCTTGTGAACTTGTAGAGAAAGTCTGGAGGGTACCTGAACGCCTTCGAGTCAGTGCTGGAAACAATTGGGACGTTCTGGCCTCTTGAATTTCATCATAGCAATCAAAATGTTGATTGTTATCCGTCTTCATGGCAAAATAAAAGAATTTGAAGTTTTTCTTGTGGCTAAGTCATACATTTTATCTGAAGTTTTTTCTTTCAAAGCAGAGAAACAATTCCTTATTAAATAACAAAGTTCACACTTACGTAAAATCGATGGAAAACCGATAGATAATTGCGCATCCTTCTTACTCGCCCCTACCAGAGGCCCGTGAATTGGTGTGCACAACTTGCTCGCTCATGCAAATATAATCTTATTTTACCTGTTGCGCTGCAGAGAAACGGTCTTTACAGAAAGTAAGCATAGTAATCGAATAATTATTAGAAGTCCATTGAAAAGCTCTGTCCGACAAGTAATATGAACGTGTGAAACACAATTTGTTTCGAATTTTTCAGCGTCATAAAGGAGCCTTTGCAAAACACCAGCCACGTATACGGACAGCTCGCGATTTAAGCTTTCAAATGATTACTAAGACTCTTTATGAAACTTCTTGTCGAGCATAGGTGATAGGCTTCAAAATTTGTACTACAAAACGGAAAAGATCCAACATTTTTTATGTGACTGCGTTTAACAGTGGTGTGATGTTATAAGTATCACCTGTATCACCCGGCCCTTCGACTGTGCGTTCGATAACGCCAAGTGATTTTTCATCCTGCTTACGTAGAGACCAGATTTCTGCTGCACACGTTGGGCTAGGGATAATCGTCGAGTCGAAAAGGTGGGCACGTAGTCGGATGTTTCTTTGTCTTATTCACTACATCTTCGATGCTCTTAAATGTTCCCCAAGCCGCTCGTTTCGTCCTGCTCAACTCTGGAGTTAGGTTGTTCATCATGTCAATTTCACGACCTAGATAGACGTAACTGGAGCATTCGGAGATGTTTGTTTCGTTGAGCGTGAATGGGGCGTTCGAAACCCATCCGTTCCTCATGAATATCGTTTTCGTTAGACTTAGATGAAGATCAATCTTTCCACAGGCGCTGTCGCAATCGGTCAACATTCGTTCCGCTTGGCTAATGTTTGGTGTTATGAGAACGTGATCATCAGCAAGAAGCAGAGCGATTGTTGACCGTCAATTTTCACTCCCATATCGTCCCTTTCTAATGTTCGCATGACGTTTCAGAGGGTGGCAGTGAATAATTTTGGCGAAATTGTATCACCTTGTCGAACCCCTCTTCTGACGTCGATGATGACATTGTTGTAGAAAGGAGATATTTCGGTCGTGAAATCTTTCATATAGCTCACGAAAGATCATAGTGTACCGATTAGGGGCGCCCTGGTTGTCCAGAGCCTCTATAAGCGCTTCTGCTTCCAGTGAATCAAAGGCTTTCTTCAGATCGATGAAAGTGAGACAGAGCGGTAGTTTGTACTCTCGTGAAACTTCAGTGAGTCTCTTAGTCGTGTGGATATGGTCTTTGGTACTAAATCCCTTTTGGAACCGTGCTTGTTCGCGTGACTGCCCTTCGTCTAGTGTTCTAGCATCCTGTTTAGGATGTCTCAAGTGAAGAGTTTATAGACAACAGACAGCAAGCAGGTTGGGCGATAATAACTTATGTTGTAAAAGTTTCCTTTTGAATAACAACACGTTCTTGCTGGTTTTCCATTGAATGGTAACCTTGAATTCTGACATGCAGCGAGTGAAGAGCGAGCCAGGATGTTGATGAGAACTGGCGGTAGGTTCTTCAGGTGCTCTGGTGTAATCCTCTCTGAACCAAGTGTTGTTCTATTTTTTACCGACGATATAACATGTCGGATTTGGGAAGGAAAGGTTGGTGGAATGACAGATTCATACTCTTTCAATTTATATGACGGTGAGAAGATATGGCTAGCGAAGAGATTTGAGTAGTACTGGTGGATGATTTTCTCCACTGCCCTTTTGGAAGCTGTAAGTGTCCTGTCAGGACATCGGAGTGCGATTATTTTGGTTTTATAATTAGCGAAGCCTCGCTGGGCTTTGCGAATACTCTTCTCAGCTTCCGCCATAACTGCTGCTCGTCTCTTTGACATCTTCTTTTATCGCTTCTCTGCAGTGTTTCGCAAGTTCGGACGTAAGGTTTCGGTTGCCTGTAGCTCGCGAGATTCCGCGTTGATGTATCAGCACGAGTGTCTGCGGAGACAAGCGTCTTTTCGTGACTTTAGGACTCTCGGTTTTTAGAGCACCAACGTGAAGATATTCAACGAGCCGGTCGTATTCTTCGTTGATGTTGTCGACAGCGGCATCTTCCCAAGAGCCGACTAATGATTTGAATACACCTTAGTTTATGGTAGTTATGTGCCTTCGTTGTTTGAATTTGGCGGCTTTCTTTCATTTCCGCGAGAAACGGAACGTTGCACGAAGGAGGCGACGGTCTGATCCCGTGTAGAACTTAGAAACAACAGCGATATCGGTCAGGCAAAAATTCGATTCACTAAAATGTGGTCTATCTCGTTATGGTACTGTGCATTGATAGACTCCCACGTCCGTCGCTGAGAGTGAGGCTTTTGTAATTAAGGGTTACCATGGATGGTTTGGGTCGTCATGATAAACTCAGGTAGAGACATTCATCCTGTTCATTCCATTCTAGTTTATGGGTCCCAATGTCGCATTCTTCAGACGTTCTCCTTGATCCAGTTTTCGCGTTAAAATCTCCACAATGATCTTGAGGATGGTATGGTCTTCTCTGAAGAATTTTTCGAGGTTTATATGGAACGCTTCGACTCTATCTTTGTCATATCTTGATGTTGGTGCGTAGGCAACGAAGATGGTCAAATCTGGCATCGAACCAGATCGTTTTGACCGTAATCGTGCGATACGGATAGTTAGTTGTTCAAATAAATCGATAAAATGTTGTTAAGTATTTATCCGATAATAATGTGTGATGTACAACACATTAGCACGTGCCCCGGAAAGGGTTAGATGGATATTTGATACCCGTCCGAGGTTCGAATTTTGCATATCACTCAACATTAATGGACTATAGTTAATGATTACAAGCGTTTGTGCTCACTACGTGTTGTTAAGATGTCAAAGGAACAACTTCAATATTCCGCAATACCGTTTTGAAGAGGGAAGGGCCTGCAAACGATCGAACACACAAATGTATCTGTATGGTGAGTTCTTAGCGGACGGAAATTTATAAATTTTTCGTATTCTTAGCAATGGGGCTCAGTATACTTCTTGTTGTGGGCCGGAAAATTAGAGTAAATGTGTCATCTGGTATTTGGAAAGTGTTTATGTCGAAGAAGATTTTTTTCGTGTTCGTAGTAAGCACTGACTATCTGATTTTTAGAAAAACCGGGATTTAATTTTTTATTTTCGAAGAAAGTTTTCAGTGATTTTTTCCCTTCTTTTCAGATTGACGGGCAAGAGGCTGTTGGAGTAGCAAAACAAAAAAGGCTTCCAAAAACATTGCTTCGCAAAAGATGATCGCTATCATCGAGAAGATCATTGCTGACATGATTAAGGAGCCTGATGTAGAACGAGGTACTCCGACTACGCAATGGCTAGTCCTTGTATGGTCTTTTATTTACTCTAGCTACTAGTCACACCTGATATCTCGTAGGTTTTGACGGGTTTTTTTTCATTTCATTTGCTAAAAAGAGACTGACCTCATTTTCAAATCTCTTCATGCGACCCGGTCTTCACATTTTTTGTGCGGATGCCAGTACTTCTAGCATTCGATTCGTCTTCTCACATTCATCGCTTGCTTAAGATTTTCGTGTTTTCATGGTCATAGGGTACTGAGCTAGCAGTCATCTTGCTTGCATTCTCAAAAATAGCCGGGCGTTCTTCAGGACGTTCATTGATTTGACTGCCCGATTGTGTAGAGCGATTACTCCGCGCCACTCCCTCACTACCACTAGGCACAGCCCCTTCCCAAACTGACCTAGGACCCTAAAATTGGTGTCGGTTAGCGGTAGCCGCGTAAATGTGGAGGTTGCAAAAGAGATAAGACGTTTTCTTCTATATATTGTTTTATCGTATGTCAGCCGTGCGGAATCCACGTTGATTTCTTGCGCGCTATTCGGCGGAATCGCTCGGCGCGCTTCAGTTACAATGTGATAGTTTTTTAATTAAACATAGAATTTTATCGCTGTCAGAGAAGGCTTAATCGTTAGTAAGTATGAGAATATGGTGAGACAGACTTCATTAAGGCACTTTTTGGCTGAAAGATGCCAAACAACCATACGCAGAATCGGCCACCTTCGCTGCACAAAAACTTCTCATTTCATTCTTAGTAATCAGTCGAAAGCCTAATATCTAACTACTGATCTAACACACATATATATCACAGGACAGAAACTGTTCCCTGGAATTATGAGTAAGCATTCGATAGAGTAAGTTTTGGCGATTTCAACGCTGTGTTTATGTTCTGGGAAGACCGTTTCACTACAGTGAATTAGGGAAAATAAAATTGAGTTTACTTATGCGGCATTTGTTTTTTGACGAAGCAACAGGCTGGGGAGAGGGGCAGCGGGGCTGGCCGTGGTTTCAACACAATGGTCCGATCGATGACGCTAAAGCAGCTCTATTCTCCACCTCGGAAGAAATCCCACATTGAACGTATGATTCTGATAGTACAAGATCTCCTCAACAGGTTCATATGCCTCTCGTGCTTCAGCTAATTAATAATAAAAGCAAGCAACGAGTGTAAAACGTAATTCAGTTTTGAGTGTTGCAGGGTTATATATGGGTGTTTTTAAAAAAAGGCCACGTAGCGCACTAGCCAGAGCTTTCTTTTTTTTTAAGCTTTAAGCTTTCGAATGATTGCTAGCACTCTTATAAAAGTTCTTACCCAGTATCTTCTTTTCTTCCCCCATCATAGAAAAGAACTAAATTGGTACATGATGGAAGCTGAATGCAGCATCTTCTCATCTGTGAGCTTCAATAAAACATTTGGTTGAGCATGTCTCCTTGCCATGTCGAGGCTGTCGCGTTCGTTGTTGACTGTCGGAGAGCGTTGAGAGGGTGAGGATCATTTTGAGCCGCGCCGCGCCGCGACTATCATCACAACCACTCGGACACGATTCCCCCGTTCCGTCTCCCATTTATTTCATCAGATCATTGTACTAGAAAATCCATGTCAATATATTTTGCCAGGCGTGATTAATCTATATGGTATTTTGAGCTCATCTCGAGAAGCACAGTTATTCCATGTGTAAAATTGTAAAAATCTTTTCTCTAGATGTTTTGCCATTCAGTAGTAATTTTTCAAAATACACCTAAGAGAATTGAGTGGTAAGAAAGATTCGACCTCAGCTGGGAGTGGAAACCGCGTTTCATCCATACTGAGGGCGCGTGCTACCACTTTTTTGCCTACTATTCTATTCTGCTCGCTGTATCATAACATTGCGAAAAGCAAAAAAAAAAAATAGAAAATCCTGAGTGGTATTTCTGTTGACGCTCATGAATATCGAGTACCAATGGAACTTACTCATTTGTAGTTCTATGCTTCATTCGTAGTTTTTTTCACTCTCATGGACGAATATGGTGTAGATCGAAATGTAGATTGATTGACTAAACGGATTTTTTCCTCAAAGTATCCCATCCATTGAAAATGTATCCTCAGAACCGGACGACACTGTGAATCCGGCAGAAGATGAATGCAACAAACCACCTGATTCGGACGACGTGGCAGCTCTGTCGGTAATCCTAGCCGATACAAACCTATATACGTCTCCTGTCATGGATTATCATGTTCTTGAGAATAAGTGTGACTTTGGTAAGTAATTTATTGATTCGAGTTCAAGCCTGTTCTTTTCTTCCAGTTAACTTCAATCATTATAAAGTTCTTTTGACTATTATCTATTTCTATCTCATTTTACACGACACATCTTTTCATTTTACTGTGCGGACCGCCATTAGCTCTACCATTCGCGTGGATTTTTTTCCTCAAAGTGTCCCATCTATTGAAAATGTATCCTCAGGAACCGGACGACACTGTGAATCCGGCAGAAGATGAATGCAACAAACCACCTGATTCGGACGCCATGGCGGCTCTGGTCGGTAATCCTAGCCGATACAAACCTATATACGTCTCCTGTCATGGATTATCATGTTCTTGAGAATAAGTGTGACTTTGGTAAGTAATTTATTGATTCGAGTTCAAGCCTGTTCTTTTCTTCCAGTTAACTTCAATCATTATAAAGTTCTTTTGACTATTATCTATTTCTATCTTATTTTACACGGCACATCTTTTTCATTTTACTGTGCGGACCCCATTAGCTCTACCATTCGCTTGGATTTTTTTCCTCAAAGTATCCCATCTATTGAAAATGTATCCTCAGAACCGGACGACACTGTGAATCCGGCAGAAGATGAATGCAACAAACCACCTGATTCGGACGCCATGGCAGCTCTGTCGCTAATCCTAGCCGATACAAACCGATATACGTCTCCTGTCATGGACTATCATATTCTTGAGAATAAGTGTGACTTTGGTAAGTAATTTATTGATTCGAGTTCAAGCCTGTTCTTTTATTCCAGTTAGCTTCAATCATTATAAAGTCCTTTTTGACTATTATCTATTCCTATCTTATTTTCAACACGACACATCTTTTCATTTTACTGTGCGGACCCCATCAGCTCTACCATTCGCGTGGTCTCCACGCATTAATTGCTTTCTTGGAAATCTGTCTTTTTCATGAGTACCATAGAGTCTGGTCGGACTGATCTCCTTGTCACTTGAGGATAACCAGGCGCTGGGCGTTTGCTAATTGATTGCGGGAGAGTGGAGGATCGATCCTGCACCGAGAATCGCTAAAACACTCGGCCACCACCCCACACCTACCTTTTTAAATAGCGTTTATCAATCTCGTAAAGTTTATCATCATCTAAGAATCATTTTATATGATATCCTTTCAATCGTATCAAAGTCTCTATCCTCCTCGTCACTTATAGAAGTAGCCTGGTGTGTTTTGTTTTTCTTAACGACTTAAAGGACGTATCGGTTTTCTTTTTGAAATCAATCACGAGATCGGTGGTCTTCAGCTGTACTATTAATATCCACCATTGGTCAATCTCGGTACGTTACAGCATTTGTCTACCGACTTTCGTTGAAGCGCTTAGAACATATGATCTATCTAATTTTCCGATTTGTGGGGCTCCATGGCCCAGTGGTTGTGATGCTCTACGCGGCGCGCGTGGAGTCGAGCTTCCACCCCGAACCCTCTCCGCCAGTCCATAACAAAGTCTTATGTAACGCATCCAGACTATCTTCGAAACTCGCTCAATCAGTATTCTACGACGTTCAAGTAAAAGACGGGATTTGAATGCTAGAATACTGGGATCTGCACAGTGAAAAACGTTGTGAAGGCGCATCAAAAAGTGTTTAAAGTGAAAAGATGCATAGCGGCGTCGCTGATCTTCAACCGTTGACACATAGGTTGAAACAACGATTTCTTTCTCTACAGATGTCCAAGTCCAGTATTGTGCTCTCCGTTGCTCATCCGATAATAATGAGAGGTTTTTCGTTTTCCTTAGGTGCCATTTAGATTTATTAATTATTAGTTATTGCAGTGAAAATGTAAGAGCTCTATGGCTAGAAATCTAAATGTAAGCTTTTTGTCATTTTCCACGTGATTTTGAAAGCTCTCTTAGCTGATGGTTTCTTCAAGCTGACATCTGGAATTAAATTTTTGATCATGTTAACCTCCCAGATGTGCATATTGAGGCTTTTCAAGTTATTCAATCCGCTGAGGAATTATGGTGCTTTGAACGGAAATCCGTTTCTGATGAACATTGTCGTTGTGAGATTCATTCGAGGACCAATTTTTCTTCAGTCATTTTCGTAATCAGCCCGCATTTGTTTTTTTTTTTTTTGACTAATGCTTGGAACATTATCTATGGGATATCATTAGTGAAGTAAAGGTGGTTTAGCTGTTAACATCGAATTCAACTTATTTGTTGAGCACAAGACGATGTAGAGTAGTTTAGAAGTTGTCTCTAGTAGGTACGTGGATTACTGCTTCAATCACCCCTGCTTAGTAAAAAAAAAATCCAGGAAATTCCATTCTATTCCTAGCTGTTTGTAAGTAAAACAGATGTTTTACGGCCGTCAAAATCAAAAGTTAATGGAGTAAGAAAATCGTCGCACAATGGAATTATCCCAAAATTCTTTTGAAGTAATATGTTGAGAAAAAAGCTTTCTATGGACTACTTTTGAAGTAACGTCTGTGTTGGAGAGGCTACCAGTGTAATAAAGTGGGCGACAGAAGAAACTCTGTTTGTGAAATAATGCATTAGATAGGAAATGTAGATGTTACAATCCATCTCTTCTCCTTAGTAGCTTATAAAAGAACTCGAAAGTTTCCTATAAAACTTTTAGATAGGTCAAAGCATTACTTGGTTCACGGGTTTTTTTTTTTCAAACAGTTTTAACATTCACATATGAATCTGCCTAGTCGAAAATAATATAGAAGTCGACGAAACATCACCACGCAAAATTTCAATATTTCTAGTCGGACTGTTTCTATTTTTGTAGAAGTGATGTATAGTCACATTAGGAGGTCTATTAATGATACACTTGAATAAGTCGATTCTTCAAGAGTTTTCAGTCAGCTAAAACGATCGAATGGACGTCGTAGGGTTTGTCGTCGACGTCATCGATAACGAACATCTACTTAGACGAAACTTCCCGGTACTCGGAGAGAATGCAACGACGCTTTCTTCGTGGATCACCGTCACATTCGTTGCCATTCGCTATTCAGCCAACTTCTGAACTTGGAAGTTCACCGTCCACTTCAACATCGATCAATTGGTTGTGAAATTGACTGTTCCTCCACAGATTCTACAGAAATATTGTCGAAATTTATAAGTGCAACGAGACATACTAAGTCTTGAATCAGGATGAGCACCGTTTAATACTATGTCAGTGAAATTATGTCTTTTTATATCATGTAAGACTCACGAGCACGTGTGGTGCAGTGGTTAGACGTGCCGTACGATACACACGTGGTTGATCAGTGATGTTCGATGGTTCCATCTCGCGCTCAAAGCCCATCAAGCCTCCAGTCTCTGCGGGGTCGGTAAACT
The DNA here is from genome assembly GCA_019055375.1 of Parelaphostrongylus tenuis. Classification (NCBI taxonomy): domain Eukaryota; kingdom Metazoa; phylum Nematoda; class Chromadorea; order Rhabditida; family Metastrongylidae; genus Parelaphostrongylus; species Parelaphostrongylus tenuis. The sequence goes on from JAHQIW010002741.1 coordinate 253,896, forward strand.
GGTACCAGACTTGCGTGAGCGGGCAGCAGCGCTGATGTTTCATGAAGTCAAATACATGACGTATTCTGAGGAATTGTTCAATATCAAGAAATTTATTCTTTCTATTTAAGTTTTCTTATGCGGATTGCTTAAGATTGGTGAATGAATTTTGATTGACATCTTTTTCGAACTGTACTTTTGCAGGTCTGACGCAATGCCTGTTGAAGATCACATTTTGTAGAACTGCAGATTCGTCACAGGCTCCAGCTCGTTACGTATTCGCTGGCTCTCACTCGACTGAAGAGGGAGCAAAACAACGAGCCGCACAAATGGCGCTTACGTACTTTAATAGTACTGCATAAACCTTAAGGGTTTTATCAACATTTGGCTTTTTTTGATCTGTTCGTCCTTTAAGTTACTGGTGATAAGTATGTACCAACTACATACTGCTTTAGATTTACCTCCTTTATTATTTATACTTATAATGTTTTCTTATGTGATTTTCTCTTTGTGATATTATGATATGTACTTGTGACGGTTCAAACTCACTGCCAAAGGAATAAATGTTGCTCTTCATTATCGTAATTTTTGCGAATGTTGTCGGGAGATCAAAATGCATTATGCAATAAATTATCAGAATAGTATCATTGATCGAGTTCTTGAGGCGATAGCGTAAGTTTCAGTGATTCCCAGAGCTCAGCTTATTTTCCGAAAAAAAAAAACCATTTCACTGCAGTGTAGCAGGGTGAATATCATCGACTTCCTTATATTCGGCGAGCTTGTTTACCGGCTAATTCACGCGTTGGGAGCGGGGCCATCAATCGATGGCCTAAGGTGTTAGACATGTGGGATGCATCTATTTACTCAATTGGGAATTTTTCTCTGCTCTGAAAGAAGTTCCAGATAAAGCGATTGGCTCGAACACCCATGAAATTTTTCTGCACTTTCACATCCTTCTCGTGCTTTAACATATCGGAAGCATGATAGAAATAAAGGCACGCGGTGGGTTTGTAACCTAGTCTTATTTGGATTTTACAGCAATATAAACTATCGGCCACGTACGGCTGTAGCCAGGTATCCAAGCTTTCGAATAATTACTAACACTTCTATGAAAATCCTTGTCGAGCAAATGGGGTCCAGTACTCATGTGTTGCACCTAACAGAATAACCGAGAATGACTTCCAACTGATTGTACATATATCCAATATTCGTTAACGTAACTGAATTTAAGAACCGATAAGTGCTTGCCAGGTCAAACCATTGATGGTCGGTTGGTGACAGATCGGACAGATCGTGCCTTGTGTTGCAAAAAGGGGTGACTGTCTAACAGGAATGTCGATAGTTCAGCTTCTAGCACACACTACCGAAGAATCAATCTCCAAGTTTGATTCCTCGTCCGACGTGTGGACTTTTGCACATCACTCACTCATCATCGCTGGATATGTGTTTGTAGCATCACACCTCCGCCTAAGCTATTATATCTGTATAGTATATATATATATATATATATATATATATATATATATATATATATATATATATATAATATATATATATATATATATATATATATTATATATATATATATATAAATATATATATATATATATATATATAATATTTAAGTTATAAGAGAATTCCTACAAGCCGAAAATCTGCGCTGTTGTGTACTAGCGAAGGTACAAATGATTAAGAAAACAACGAGCTCAAACAACGAAAACTGCGGAGCAGTTGGTGATCGACAGCGAGATTTTCGACTCGCAAGAAGCACAAAAACTTGGAACTTCTCAGATGTTTCTTACTTAGTAGTCTTTATTCGGTTTATATCCTCAACTATGTGCGATTACTACGATTTGATAAATAATATTAACAAACTTCATGCACTTGTTAGTTCTCACTCAATCTAGCCAGTTATAACATTTTTATGTGATATTCTCCATAGGGTAAAAGGGATTGAGCCTCTAAAAGATACACTCCTACTAGTTAAGCTAACGAGCAACACTATTTTATTCTACGACCAGGAAGAAGTATACAGAGCTGATGAGAAACTTTGACATCACTAATGACAAACATTTACCGCGGTTTTCAACAATGCAACATGAAGGCAACAGCCTACTTTCTATGACGGCTTTCGTCTGGAAGCTTCCAGATAACGGTGAAACGTTGATAAAACGCAAGAAAATTAACACTGGTAGTAATCATGACTACATCCCAGACATTTATCATCGGATTTCAATGAAATGAATTTTTCGGACTGGGACGTTTTGAATGTAATTTATACCATTAATTGTGCATGAATACTACAATCATCTGATCACTTACTTTTTTTCTGATCCCACACCTTTTGTTCTATATGACGTAAAATTCATAATTTCTTTTTTTTGAGAATTTGAAGATCTCGCGGTAGGAAATACAGTGAACTACTGTCACAACTCACATAACTTCTTTCAGCTAAATCCACCAACCCATGCTATTGAGGTGTTTCAGCGCAGTGCATAGAAAAGTCAGACCTTTCAGCTATTATCTCCAAAAATTTTTTCTACCAGTTGAAGGCAAGATTAGAAAAGTGAAATGCCAGAAATCACATAATTACGAGAGAGGTTCTTTACAGGCCATACACCCTTTCATAACGTCTCTCAAATGCTTTATCTCAATGCAACATTTCCTAGAAACTGTGGCGAATTTTGCATGGAATTCGGAAAAATAGTGTTCTGTGAAATTGACTCTACAAGGCCGCATCAAGTCCTGACTGACATCAAACGGTGGTCAAAATCAATACTGTACCAGTACTAAGTCGTCACCCACGTGCTCAAATGCTTCACCTCAATAACTTCAGGAAAGCGTTGTAGCTTAGAAATAGTTGTGGCAAAACAGACATTAGTTCTCTGCAACTCAGTCAACTGCATTGGATATATCTGGCTTCAAGAAAGAAGCGAATATGATGTCGAAAATGTGTATTAAACTAGCCTGTCAGCTTTACTGAAAAGACGATAGCGTTTTACCTCATTATGCAGGCCGACTGTTACAAGGGAAAGAGGCTGTACCAGAGGAAAATCAGCAAACAAACTTACATGTTAGAAAAATGAATTGCACAGAAAACGATCCTTAATATTCATTTAAAATTCACTTTCACTGTGATGATGAAAGCGATGATTTTCAAACGACTCGTTCAATATTCTCTGATGACGCAAGAGACACTTCGATCTGTTCGTCCTCACATACTATATTGAAATCAAAAAACATTTTAAAAAGCATTTTGTTTCAAGAAAAAAGTTTATGAGGTATGTGTCCACCTGAAAACGATTGGTTATGAATGTAGTCGATATGAATGGACTAAACGAGATATTGTTGATCAGATAAAAAAAATAATGTCGACTGTCTTGGCGACTTCCGATGTTGACCAATGCAGCTATAGTAACGACACTATTGAAACACTTCCATAGGTTTAGCAGAACAAAGTCACTTCTTCCTAGGTCACCCTTAAGCTGAGAAATGTCAAGATGATTAATGCATAACGCCTGGAGTACCACAAAATGGAAATCAAAAAGGATGGAAATGGAACAAGTAACGAGAAAAAATTATTGAAATTGAAGAGTCATTCTGTGCGAGGAATCATGAGTGCCACATTTAACATTACACTAGTGTCAGTGTTTTGGCAGATTTGTTCTTTTTAGATCTTTGGTATGAGAGCAGAAGGAAATCAATTAATGCAAAAGCAGCAAGGTCTTGTTGCTGTTCAAAAAGGAAGACCATCACGACATAAGCAATTATCGCTCAATCTACTTGCTGTCCGTTGTCAATGAACTTTTCACTCGAGTCATTTTGAAAAGGATTGACAGAACAGTGGACGAAGGATAGCCATACGAACAAGCAGGGTTCCGAAAAGGATTCAGCACCATAGACCACATCCGTACGATCACAAGACTCATTGAAGTTTTACGAGAGTACAATCAACCACTTTGTCTCGCTTTTGTCGATCTGAAAAAAGCGATAGATACAGTGAAACTAGAAGCGGTTATAGAGGCTCTGGACAACCAGGATGTCCGAACTCGGTGTATAGCGATCCTACGTGAGCTACACAAAATTTCACGACCAAAATATCATGATTCTTTAACAATATTACAGCATTGACGTAAGAGAAACGGTTTGATAAGTAGCTACAATTTCGCCAAAATTATTCACTACCACCCTCCAAAACGTCGTGCGTACATCAGAATGGGACGACATGGGAGTGAAAATTGACGGTCGACAATTAAACCATCTTCGCTTTGCTGACGATATCGTTCTCATAACACCAAACATCAGCCAAGCGGAACGAATGTTGACCGATTTCGGCAACGCCTGTGGAAAGATTGGTCTTCAACTAAATCTAGCGAAAACGATGTTCATGGGGAACGGATGGGATTTGAATGCCCCATTCAAGCTCAACGGAACGACAATCTCCGAATGCTCCAGTTACGTCTATTTAGGTCGTGAAATCAACATGATGAACGACCTAGCTCCAGAGTTGAGCAGGAGGAAACGAGCGGCTTGAGGAACGTTTAAGAGCATCGTACATATAGTGAAGAGGACAAAGAACATCCGACTCCGTGCCCAACTTTTCGACTCAACGATTGTTTGTGTTCTAACGTCCTAACGTATGCAGCAGAAACCTGGTCGTTGCGTAAGCACAATGAGAGATCACTTGGAATTATTGTACGAGCAGTCGAAAGATCGATCTCTATCTCTCAAATGTGAGAAAAGATCCGAAGTTTCGACCTACATTAACGATTGAAGATCAGAGACGCCGTTCCACGCGCCAAGATTTCGAAAATAAGGTAGGCCGGACACGTGATGCTCTTCAACGACAACCGATGGACGAGAGCCGTTACCGATTGGATTCCTTGAAACGTCAAGCGCTCTAAAGGAAGACCACTGAAGCATTGGTCTGATTTCTTCACGAAAGCGATAGAAGAAAGTTATGATGCTCAGCGAATTCCTAGAGCGAGGAGGACCCACTGGGCTACTCTCGCACGCGATAGGGAAAAATGGAAGAGTTGCTGGTACCCGCTCGAGTCACCCGACGATCAGTGGGACGACAGGTGATACAGGTGATCTTTTGGCGAGAAATTTAATAATGATTTGACGTCGTTCTGCTATCGAAGAGAATCCACAGCGTAATTCACCGTGCAATAAAAACTCATATCGTGGTAAGATTGCCTCCTTGTGATTTTTGATTATGATGGCTGGTTTACTGGCTTTTAAGGAAGAGCTTCTGGTTAGTCTTTAGCATCGAAGGTTCTAGCTTGAATTAGAATGCTCGATTTTGCACCAGTTTCGCCACACGGGACTTTTACTAAGAGCAAATTATAACTCTTTATAGCAAGAATGACATTGTAGGATAAGCAAGCTGGTGATATGTAGTTGAGCGAGCAGATACGAAGTTGTGCGGTTAACTGGAACACTGGAAGAAACGAATTCAGCGGGCCATTACAGAGACGAACATCAGCGTCCTTCAAACCCTTCACACATACATATACGGACCAATGAAACAAAGAGTTTCTCCAAGGAAAAGGACAAGCCTTTTCGTGGATAACAAATGTGAGCACAAAGGATTACTGGCAAACAACCGATGGTACAAAAACATGAAAGGCTACAAAACCGACACTTCAATAGAATTGCAACAAAGGAACTTGTTCCATGTTTACTTGAAAGCGATGTTACTGCGTCTAGGAATAGCCTACGGTATAACTATATATGAAAGTTTGGACTAAATTTTTAAGGTCTCCTTGTTTTTAATTCACCCAGCATGTCATGTGGTCTGGTAAAGGGCTCTCGTGCAGCCCGCTACACGTGTTTTGACCGTGCAGTCTCGTCACTCAGGCAGAAGTCGTCGTCTTTCAATCTTTTTATGAGCTAATCGGGCTGCACAAGAGCCCTTCACTAGACCACATGACATGTTGGCTCAAATAATAATGAAGAGATCTATTGGAATTTGAGCGCGATCTTAAGAAAACACTCGAAATAATATATAAAAAGGATAAAGCTTTCGGCGTTTATCAATCCCTGAGGGATGCGCCATGCATTTGATTCCAATTTTTGACTTCGTTTGAGGTGATCGAATGCTTATCTGGCTTTTACAATGATTCGCGGTGGCCTCCCGCTGAACCGAGTTAGTGCTGCTTATCCTTCCAGGCAATTATGAACCTGTCTGGTACCAGTTTACCGACTCCGGAGAGATGGATGACCTGGTGAGCCATGAGTGCAAGATCGAACCATTGACCTCGTGTGCGACGCAGAGCACCTCTAACCACTGCGCCACATGCCCTCACTTACATAAATGTTTAAGATTTAATTGAGATAACAACAATCACAGCTAAGAGTTAATGCAGCAAATACACATTACAAAAGAAATAGTAATTATTCGAGATTAGATACTATATATGGAGTCTTATTACCGTTAGACAGAATACTCATGACGGACGGAATGGAGCAGACAGTGATTGAGTAAAAGACGAGATAATGACGCTTGTCGTTGACAAATCGACGAAAGTCTTGCAGCACAGGTCATGAAATTTTTGTGCTCCAGATTCTTAGCAAGTATTTAAGTTAATGTTTCACTTCTTGCTGCTGTTACATGGATTCCCCAGCTTTCTTTCATGCACTATTCATACCATAGTAGCATCGATGACATGTGTTTTTCATATTCCTGATCTATGGGGTTTCATCAACGCAAGGCAGAATACTAATGACGGGCGGAGATGACATGAGCTGTATTTACTGTACATGTGTGTTCTTAGCTGGTCTTCCAGATTGCAGTGTTGAGTTCGTCATCTTCGGTAACTCTTACTGAGGGATTAACTGATGAATTCGTTTACCTCTCTTAACCCAATAGGATCCTGAATCACAGTGAGCAGTAAACCTATGTTCAGAAATCTATGTTAGTAAAAAATTCAACAGTAAGTGACAAAATAGGAAGTAGATCAACGTTATCAAGCATTCATCTGATATTCTGATTTTCTGGCAGAGCTTTTCATTTTAGCTCCGTTTCTGATTGGTCGTTATTCTTCTGTTCGATATAAAGAATATGACCTAATGAAACGCATTGTTATAATCATTTCAGAACTTGTAGAAAAATTAAATGTTCGGAAATTTTAGGATTGCTTTGATTTTTCACATTTTGATGATTTTATCACCTTACGGTTTTTTGGTTTTACACTAATAACGCCAAAGCAAATTCTTATCAAACTTACTTTGCTTTTCAGGTCAAGACCATGTACTTTCATGCTACACAACGGAGCATTGCCGCGAACTGGCTTGACTTTGTCGTCAAGGTTATGTGTGCCCTTTACCACAGTTCGAAGGATCGGCGGCGGCCACCTGCTTTGTGCAATTACAGATATATTAATTTCCATTTTCTCTAAATCTCTGTATTTATTTCAACTAGAGACATATGCTCAGTTCTACTCCATCTCCAGCCGCAGAATCAGTCGATGAATGATTAGATCCAAAGCTTTGCGAGTCTGGTGACAGTCGTCAGTATTGTCATACCCGAACAGAGCAACAATTCCATCTTGAAATCTGGAAAAGCACCAAATATAACGACATGACTGAGGTGAGCTTCTACGTAAAGTGTTTTATGATGCAATTTCACACGCTTCCTCGAAGATCGTTACCGGTTCTTTTTGGTTATACGTGGAAAAATGAAGAAGTGATCCCTTTTGCTGGACAAAGACTTTCCATTGAAGAACGTTCAGTAATTATTCACAAGTTCAAATCTATGGCCACTGCGCTACGAGGTATTTTTTGAAAAAACCTGGTTATAACGCTGTGGCAGAAAGAAAACATCTGTGTTTTACACACATATGTACCTAGAGAGCAGAATGTTTTCCTTAAATTATAAGCAACTATTCTACAGCGTAAGTTTCGAGCATTTCAACGCTGTGTTTATTTTCTGGAAAGAAGGTTTCACTCCAGTGTAGGAGGGAAAATAAGGTTGCGATTCATATACGTCGTGCATTTGCTTGTCCGCCAATGTGGACGCTGGATCTGGTGGTCGTGGATTCTACACGACGTGCCGTGATCGATCGGTAGATTACGTTGGCACGACTTACATAAAGTGCAATTTTTGCTGAATAATTTGGGAGTTTTTTCCAGCTACAAAAGACTCCAGATAGAGAGTATGACTATGATACTACAAGATTTCCTCTTAGCGTTCATATGCTTTTCGTTCTTCCAACGAAATCATAGTGAAGGGGCGGGGTCGGTGTAAAATATAATTTTATTTTGAATGTTAGTGCATTATGAAAGGGCCTTTCGAAAAAATGGCCACGCAGCGCAGTAATCAAAAGCTTAAGCTTCCAAATAATTTCCAACACCTCTGCGAAAAGTTCTTGTCCAGCGGAAGAGGTCGTTTCTTCATTTGCTCAGGATAACCAAAGAGCGCCTTATCTAATGGCTCAAAGCTTATTAATAGCAGCACTACTTATCCTTATAATGATTTCAACGGTAAAATGATCGATCTGCATCATCCAGGATGTCGTCGTTTACGCTTTATGTTATGGCCGGAAAAGATGTTCTGTACTGGACCAATTGAAAACTCGAGCAACAACATTTTACCTCGTGGCGGCGCAATATTTCACTAGCAGAGATCATTAGCAGGCATTTTGTTAATGACGCAGATAACTGTAGGGTGCCTTGATGTCTACATTTTCTTATAATAGGAAAAAATTCTGAGATCTATACAAAATGTGATCTTATTCCCTCGTCACTTGATGAGCAACAAGCCTATCATGCGGGCGGAGCTGCAGAAAGTGTGAAAAAAGCACGATGATGCACAAGCACGTTATTCAACCTTTACAGTTCCAGCGATCTCCATACAGGTCTTTCTGACTTCAGTGGATTGCTTGGATTTCTATATTTGCAGTATGTATATTCATTCTATAGCTATTCGAGAGGAGATCGAAACAGCGATAGATGAGGCAGAAACGGTGTTCTGTGCGATCAGTAAGTAATCTACAAAGATTATATCATCGTGCAAAGTCAAGTTAACCCCCAAAGAAGAGCACAGTTCGAACACCAAGAGACACTTCTTCACGATAAAGTTCGATAACTACTTTTTGTACGCAATGTATCCTTTATACTTTATGGAATAAATCCAATGCTTTATGACTTTTGGACACAGATAGTGACAAAAAATATTTCATAACGTTTGTCATCCTTCAGAATTCATTAGCACAAATGTCATGTATTGATGTCTTAAACTAACGTAATTGTTAATGCATTATTATCTTAACTGTCATGAGAATAAAAAGTTTGCAGTTAATTTTTCAGGCGACAATCTGCGATTCGAGTCGCCTATCTCCGATGGCACTTCAACCCCCACGTATTCGGTGCAGTTTTCTTTCTTTTGTTTCAATAATAGATCTAGTATCTTGTTATAAACCACCGAAGTTTGGGTTTTTTGATATGATTTTTGCAATATTTTGTTTCGAACAAAAGACGGAACTAATAATCAAGGTTACTGTAACTATTTTTTTTTTTGAGGAATTCTCCGATAAGTTCCTGGTTTTGAAGCAACAATCGAACTCTTCGACTAGCATTCGGCATGTCATTGAGGGATTCTCTTTGACCATCTCAAGGACAGCTTGGCCATCAACTTACTGTGGAGAGCCCAGCACGGCTAAGTTTTCAGGCTGTTCTTCCTAGCTCTAAACTTCGCGAGCCACTTATTAGCCGTCATCTCTGCAACTGTGTCATAGCCTCAAATTCTACTGATCACATTGGTACACCAACATTCATCCTACACCATTCGTGCATGAGTAGCAAACGAATTTGCTCTCAGAACGGCTCCATCTTAGAACAATTATGAGAAAGTTGTATAGCAAAATGTTTGCAAGGAAATGCGCCTTCGAACGATACTAGAATCATGCAGTTTAATGACAAACATCGTATTAAAAAAGCAAAACGGCACGATTTTTTTTACACAACCCATCATATGCGAATTTTGTGTACACAATAAAGTTCGCTGCCACAAATCTACAATAACATATAAACCTTAATTAACAGGCATATTGCTGATGTTAGTATTTATTTATTGATTAGATCTCATCAAAAATTTAGTGTTGTATTGGGAAACCATGTCTTCCAGTGGTGTTCAGTGAAAGGCCTTACTTATTTGAACTTTAATCAGTTTCTGACTTATGAGAAATTCGTGCGCTTGTTCTTTTATTAGAGAAACGCTCTGCAAACAAATTAGTGTCATTTATTTCGAGGAGAAAGAAAATAAGAAATAAAAGCTCTTTAGTCTGTTCTCAAGCAGCGACATCTAATGGCGGCCTCTAAAGGCTATTCTGCATCTACTGATCACATCTCAAGTAGCTATCCGCGAGAGCCAGAATATGAACGTGGACCACTTTCAGTGTGTCGTTCATCATGTTATGATTACATTATACGTAAGTGGGATCGCTTTATCAAAATTCAATGTCAAACAATTGTGTGCTTTTTCATGTGCTCAATAAAAATGTATTTAACAAGCCTTTTCCTAATTTGAATTTCCCCGATTTCTCATATGCACTTTGTAGTAAATATGAGAAGCGTCTTGCTTCTATCTGTTTACAAATGATTAAATAGTCCTCAAATGTGCATTGAAAATCAATAGGTGCACAAGCAAGTGATAAAAGAATACGGTAGTCGTCTGCATTTTGACTTATCTCTGTCTGTATCACTATCAGTTTCGACCACACTATTTGTGAGCAATGTAGTCTGCCTTTATTTTCAGCCAAATCGGAATAACGAATCGAGTATGGGAAAATTACGTACACACTGCCTGAATATGGCACATGTGAATATTGAAAAACGTTTGTTTCTCTGTAGTGACCGAGCAACAAGGCTTTTTTTTTACTCCTTTTTATACTAGAATTTCAACGTTGGTGGTTTTAGAACGATTTCTGGTAGTTCACTTCCTTCTCATTCTTCGCTCTTCCGATCTTACAGCGGTTTTCATGCTGTGACTAGTAAGTTGTGGCTTGTATATTTCACAATTTATATACCTTTTATTTTAGTCCATATGGTTACCTTCTATGGTGTTATTGTAACTACAGTGTTCCAGAAGACCGTTTCTATTAGAGTATATGACCCTGACAGGCTATTATGTTGCGCTGTACCTCTGCTCAACATTGAAGGCTAATCGTGTGATATAATCCAGCCTCACGTAAAAGATGTTGAAGAGAGGTCAACAAGATAGTGGTTAGAAGAAGTGCTTATTTGATTGCCTGTGTATTTGACGGGGTTTTTAAAAGCCCTCCATGTTACAGATGTTATCGACGCAGTGGTTTGCAATAGTGAATTAGTGAAATTTTAGAAACTGTTGTTCAGTCTGTCTCCATGGAGTCACATTTAATGTTACCTTGACATATTTAAAACGGAGCGACTTGCACTAATTTCTCTGTGAATAATTAACTAGTCAACGACCTATCCTTTTTTAAAGCTTACACGGGTATGTATAACATCTTCAAAACGTTGCCTAAGATTTCGCCGATTTCGCTCCTCGAAGAGATTTTTGAACGTTGTATACCAATCTAGCATAAGCTTCAAAAGGAGCTAGTTTGTATGATTATATTGTACACGGTTATGATGACAGGTTATTAGGAGTATATACGACGTCCTCAGATATTAATCTGGGCACAGATTTTTACAGGGAACGTGGTGATGTGAATGATAAGCTGACAAAGACGAAAACCGATTTCCGATCGAATCATAAAAATGTGGTCATCCGTGAAAAAGTCTTAAAGAGACACGTTAGGCATACGAAGCTTGGAAGGCTGATGCTGAGCACTGCAAGATGAAAGCTGAACAGGCGGAGATTGAGAGGAATAGGGAAATGTTCAAACGTGATTAGGTAAAACTAAAACAGTTTTGGATCATGCATTCATGATTATATTGTATGAAATTTATTTGGAGGGCAATCCTTTCAATCATTTTTGAACCACTGAGTGGTATTTTCGTTATTCACGCATCAGTGAAGACTGAAGTTCACTAAGCATTGAAATGAATAAATCCATCTGCAGTGCAACATAACACGGTGCAAGATACAATTCTAAATGGCTTAAGTTGAGGTTTCAAATTTAGGATGTGCAGACATTTTGCATGGCTCAGAATGCGATTCGATTAAGTCATTCTTCGAAACAATGAAAAGCAGTGGAAATTTCCATTTCTTCCAAATAAAATTTTCATCAAATTTTTAATTTGGGCGGAGCTGTAGAGCTATTCGCCTTGCCTGAGGAGTTGAGGTATTTTTCTGTGCCACAGTATCACCACAGATTCGGTGCACCTACTCTGAACAGTAAATGGCCTATGTTGTTGATAAAAAGCTATAAAAAAAGTACAGCAGAACGACTCTAGATATCAGGGAAAAGGGAGTTATATTGCTGCTACAGAAATCGTAAATTCCCTTTCCGTTTTGGCGTTGTCGTCTGCGTTTGACGGATTTCCCCCTAGAAAACAACTTTATCGAATGGAATTTCCACCTAATTATATTTCTGATTCCATTTTTGAAGTCACGGCCTTCATGCTATGAATTCTGTAGACTTGCCTTGACTTTCTTTCTTCAGTGCCCTGCTCCAATCTTCCGCGCGCTTTAGCGATGGCAAATGATTTACCACTTATTTTATACCTTGGGAGAATAAAAGTGATGGTATTCAAACATAGGAGGAATACAAAGAAAAGTTGTGTATATGTGAACGTGGAGAGTAGTAGAATAGAGATCTTCTTGTAATTAGCATTCTTTATATATAGGTATCGTTTTCTTATACCTTAGGATTTTTTCCTCTTAGTTTGATACTGGTTAATATGAACTTCTTTAGCATATGCAACAATTGGAAGCAATAAAGATGCGCTTAGCAAGCAGTGGTTTATCGCTGGGTGATCTGATTAATACTCAACTGACACCACTGAACTAATTAAGTGAAAATGTTCTTTGAGCTGCTTTGCAAAACAGTCAGCATCACAGTATGTTTGGAGTGAGTCTTGAATCGGTCTGTTTTCCGAAAGTGCATGTTCATTTTTATTTGTTTGATTTTATTACACCCCCCCCCCCCCCCAACATTACATCGTTTATATCGTATACCCTTGATCTTGAACACGTTTGTTGAGTGTTAGTTTATCCATCATTAATAAATGACTTGAATGTTACTAACAGTTTTTATACCTGATTCCGAAAAGAATATATCTATCTGACTGCTTACTTATTTGCACGATTAGATAGTTTTGATTGTAAATTAATTTTTGTATGTGATAATAGGTTGCTCTATAAGTTTTGGCAGTGGAGCAATAAACACCAAATTTGTTAGCCAGAAGTGATTAAAACTGCATGATTTCGGAATCGTTCAACTGCGCATTTTCTTGTGAACATTTTGGTATACAAGTTTCCTGTACTTGTTTCAAGATGAAACTATCATGGGACCGATTTCGCTTGCTACTCATGTACGCTTCGCGCGTATGGAAAAATGCTAGTGAAGCGGAGCGCGCAAGATCAATGGAGCTTTCTGTGGACGGCCCTAGCACGACTGATCCTCCATATTGTTATTTTCAGCTTTGCACTTTACGAACCTTTTCCTTACCGATCTTTATGCATCATTATCATCTCCCTAAGCTCCATTGATCTTGTGACTCTTCACTAGCATTTTCCCATTCGTACTTGAGTAGCAAGCGACTTTGTTCCCGCAGCAGCTTCATCTTAAAGCAAATATTGGCAAGTTAAACAGCAAAACGTTTTCAGGAAAAAGCGTGATTGAGCGATAGTGAAATTATACAATTTGAATTACTTCTGGTTGATGAGTTTGGTGTTTACTGCTCTAGTGTCAAAACTTATGGACGTCCTGATATCTAATAGCATGAAAATATCGAAATGACTAAGACAGAACGATTTAAATGTAGCTTTAGTAGTACAAAAATTTGCCATAGCAATAAAACAACATCTCCGTTGGAATAGCGCGTGTGCTCTTGTCGCACACGTGGTTAAAGGTTTATCAAACAGAAGTATAGCGATATTATGTTGTTATAGGTATACCCAATGGCGTAGAACGATGTGCCAAACCTTGCGTCAAGCGGGAGTCAACCCGCATATTCACCCTATCCGAGTGTGGTGACAAAACAGGTGTCAGTGGTGAAACGGGTTAGAGCACGCGTCCCGGATGGGGGTGTGGGGCAGTTCCAGCGCGCCTAGCGCAAAAGTTTTGCACATCATTCTACATCAGTGAGTATATTACAGTATCATACTAATAGTAAAAGCGTTCAAATAAAAAATTACCGTGCTTTTTTGAGTTTAGCAACATTACTCTTCTTCTCTGCTGAATGGAAACCTCATTGTTTGAAAAGAGTCCAGTGCCGAGCAATTGTTCTATGAGAAGAGAACTGGCGGAAAGTGTATCAGTTATTCATCGAATACAATCCCTTTTCCGTTAGAACGGATCTTCCTCAGTCAGTCGCTCACCGACAAACGAATAGATGCAGACCATCATTACGAAGGTACTGATGATTGCGCTCTAACTGGAGAACGTCTGGGTTCATGTTCGTATATTAGAGTAGAACGGTAGAACAGAATTGAGCTGATGTTACTTATGACTTAATTTATTAATGACTGTCGCATTGATAATCACGCACCATGAAAGTTCTACAGTGCGAGAAATATATATGAAGACATTTTTTTCGTGGTGATCTTTTAAAAAGGTTCAAAAATGAACTACTAATTCTTTTTTTGAATATTGTGACAAAGACTTCTCTTAGGTTCTCCGAGTTTTCTGTGGTTTACTTCTGATTACTGTAGGAGAAGGTTCAAGTGAATGTTTGGTGCTGTTTGGTTGTAGTTAGTTATTTTACTACTGCACTCTATTTTTGAAATGGTTATTCTAGTGTGTTGTACCAGTAAAAATAATATTATGTTTCAAGCTCGATCGCCTCGCTGAACTTCAATTGGCTGTGTGATTGGGTTTCCTAACATTCCTGTAGAATGACACCGAGGCAGCCAGTGCTTCTTGATGGTCTTTTATAAACTTCTGGTAGCTATTTTATAGCAGGATTTCAAGAACTCTAAAGCTAAGTGTAATTTGCAGAAAATCTTCACGGGATGTTCGAACATCGAAAAGGTCTAGATTTTCACAGTCCTAGTTTTGAGCTGATTATTCATTGGCTCATTGGCGGATTTGCTTGACAATGTAAAAGTTGTTTTTTTTCAAAAACCGACTGAGCCACTAAAATTAGCGATATTTCAGTTTTCTAATGATCTTTGAAGTCTGAAGGAAAGTCTCTACTTAACGGTAAGCGCGCCAAGTGTAAAGGATAGTTTTTATTTTCATTACTACAGCGCACTAAAAAGGGCTATCTGAGAATAACATACAGCACTGAGATTGTCCAATTCTGAGCTATCAAATGATCGCTAACGCTCTGCAAAAAAAAAACAAAAACTCATTGTTTTCAAAAGTTGAAAATGATTATTGATAGCTAAAAAGTTCCAAAGGGTGTAGAAAACCCTTATCTAATAATAGTAATAAATGATTAATAGCAAAAAATTACGATGCGCAGTGACGATAGCCGAAGGTGACAAATGTCTTTCACAGTATCATTCTGCTCTCCATCGTCAATGCGCGCGAAATCTGTGACGGCGATGGATAAGCTTTTCATAGGAGTTTGAGTATATAATCGAAAGTTCGAATCTCTGGCCAAAGCTTTACGTGGCCGGTTTCTGAAAAGATCCTTTTTTAACGCTGGTGAAGCTCAGAATAAAATTATGTTTCACACACGCATCCCCTCGTCGGACGGAGACTATTAGTAATAATTCGATGCCGCAGATTTCAAAAATACAGACACTGTGCCCATTTTCTGGAATGACCGTTTATCGGCGTTGCATAGGAAAATAAGTTTGTTACAAATACGTAGGCAAGTGTTCTTTGAGCATTTCACGAACGTCTGGGTGAGAAGGCGGTAAGGAAGCCTGACGCAAAGATCAGTCGATTTTCGATTGGTCTCATGGAATTACGTTTTTGATGTCCAATTAGGAACTCGTTCTCCGCTTTGAAAAAACATACTCTAGTTAAAACGTACGATTCTGCTACAAAAAGACTCTAAGCACTTTTATTTCACCGCGAACAAGGATAAATCAATCATTATTATGATCACTTTGATGAATTTCAGAAGGCCATAGCACCTTCGTTGCTCAAAACAGTGACTCGAATACATTCAGGTACTACAGAATTTTCTCCATGCGTTCATATGCTCGTAAATCGATCGCTCACAGCGTGAGGCCACCCTGCTGCTTGATCCAGCTGCTCGTAAATTAGCCAAAGACCACTTACTCGCGCATGAAATCCAATTTTTTTTCGCCACTGCACTGCGGAGAAGCGGTTTTTCCAGAAAATGAATCAGTGCTGGAATCAACAAACATCAAGCTATCGAATGATTGCTAATAGTCTAATGATAATGAAGGAGCTCTGTCTTACGGGAAAAATGCGAGTATGACACACAAAGGTTTTCCTACTGTAACAATGTCAAGAAAAGGCTTTCTCAAAGACCGGCTACGTGCAGCTGTAACCAGTTTTCCAAGCTTCCGAGTGGTCGCTAACACTACTACGAAAATTTCTTGTCCAGCAAATTGGGATCGGTTTTTCATTCGCCGCCGTCTAATAAAAAAGTACCAAATCCTTTGTGCAAAGATTTTACAAGCGCTAGTCAGCAAAGTCGGCACCACTAGGAGCTCGGCGAGAAATTTCTGTTGTTGGTAAATCACGTTATTTTTTCGTGGCAAGCCGTTCTCTCATACAAATCTATTTCTATAAAAGAGGCCTTGCGCGGATTTGTGACCGAGGCTGATTAGCCCCTTCTTCACAAATGTCCAGAGCTTGTGTATTTTGATATCGGAGTGTTTCGGTTTAACATTTCATTTGATTACTCGATGATAATTTTGATATGCTCTCAATTTTAATCGTCATTAACAAATTAGGGACTTTTCTTATGTCTTGTTTGGTTTTGTGGTCTTTTTAATGTTCGTTCTAATTTTCTTCTCTTTTTTCTCTCGATTCTTTTTATTGAATCTCTTTTTATCTCTCATTTTCCTTCATTTTTTCCCCAATCTCTCTCTTTTTTCTTTGGTCGGGCCGAAGGCTATGTCCACCCGGGAAGGCGAGGGTGTGCCAACACCGTTGGAAGAGGAAAGCATCCGACGCTCTTGCGTTGTAGGCGACACGAATATAATGCACTTCGGCAGAACAGAAGCGTGAGTGATCGGAAATGATTCTTAAAGTTTCAATTCTTTTAGCTCTGCGAATTAGTACAACACTGGCACTACAGTAGATATGAGAGGAGATTTCGACAGTCTCTATGGGTTTTATGTCTATTTTGGTACCAGTGAAAGCCATAAGGTCTTCTGTAGTCTGTGCTATATTTCAGTCTCACTATTTAGTACAATTTTGATAAAGCCAGTAGATCTGGCAAAAAATTTCATTCGCCCCTTTGAGCAATGTGTTTGTCTTTGGTAGTGCTTTCGTTGCTATCTACTTTTCCTATCGTTTCCATCAAATATTAATCGTAATGGACTTTGAAAAAGTGCGATTTAATGACAAAATCAATCATCCCATCGTACAAAACTGCAACATAGGATTGATTTTCTGCTTGAAAATAAGTTTTGAGGCACAGAACTATCCAATGATCACGTAAGATGTTTTGAGCCTTTTGTGTAGTCTGTAGGGCACTCATAAATACTAAAGGAGCCCATTGCCTTTGCAGGCTCATCAGTAGCACGGTACCTTCCGATTCAGCGAGCTTGGGGATACACCCCTACTTGTAGGGGAATCGATGCTAAATATAGCAGCAGGTGAGGTGAAGAAATCCCCGACATTGCAGTGATCAACAATCGTAAGTTTTGCCGATATTCTCTAGTAAGACTATGGTGAATTCCCTTCCCTTCACCTTTTCGGCGATCCTTTGATCAAATGCTTTGCTACTCCTTGTAACTAATAGGAAAGATTCTAAAAACCGAAGCGCTCTCACCTTGGCATTACCAATAACTAGGGACCTGTGACCAAGTGACTACTGATGGTCAGTTCGGTGTTGGTACCTCCTCCTCCTCTTCTTCTAAACACTGTCCAACAGTCAATAAGGAACGCGCCGATCTGGTTTTGCTTGAGATTCCAAGGTGATGTTCTCAACCAATATTCTGTGACATTAGTGAGGTAGATAGAATAACAAAGTGATTGCTAATTAATTAGGTATTCTTTGCCGTTTGAGCCAGTTGTACGAAAGTTTTGATAATTAATACTGAATACGCTTCGAAAAGGACGAAGGTGTCGAAATGTCAGCCGGATAAATTTATTTCTATTAGCATAAATCTGTGTGATTGATCATCAAAAAGTATACGATTTGGGAAAACAGCAGTATTACGAATTGCTGCTATGATTGCCGTCGTGTGATATTCTGAACCATACCAATTTCAACAGTTCACTAAAATACCTTAATTCGAATCAGTCGCTTTTCATATTTACTTATGCGGCTCCTCAAGTATTTCTTGGATCTGTTTCCACCTTTTCTAACTCATAATTATTCATGATGCAAGGATGATGAATGAAGTGTAAAACTTTCGGCTTTAGACAGAAATTATAAGTACCCAGGGATATATGCACTGATGAGGTGTGCGAGAACGCCGTACGCACGTATACCACCGAGATGCCATGTTAGACCTCTTGAAAAGCTCAAAACATTCTTTCAGACCACATTTAACATAGAATTTTCTCACTAGAAAGATTAATTCATTATGACGATGCTGTGGCGGTGGCATGTGCTTGATGTGGTCGTGATTGTTCACGTGCAGACAGAAGTCCCGGATGTCCTCTTTGCGCGACTAGCTAGTAGTTAGTATCATAGCAATGACACTTACAGCCGTAAATTACTAAAGTTCTCTTGCAATTTACAATAATGAATGGAGATAAATTTTACGATTACTAGCTCGTGGCTGCTAATGGCAAAGCGTAAGAACTGTAATGTGCTTTAGTATATGTTTAAGTATATCTTTTTTGAATCTCTATTATTATATGTTCGATGGTTTAGAGAGTACAGTGCTTAAATTTTTGGCGTAACGTTACGCTAGTTAGAAGTAATCTCAAGTTTGCTAGAAACTTTCGTTCTCTGTTGTTACCTCGTTTCTCAAATCAATTGAGGGCTCAAATCGCTGTTCCCACGTTTCCCAGTATTTGTCTTCCACCGGGGTCTGGCGGACGGCTCAATCTTGGGAATACTAGATACCACTGAAAAGAGATTTGACAATTACTAATATACTGGCTATTTGAGTCGCTTCGCTTAACCAGCGATATGGTTCCTACCTTGTGCAATGCATTAGACTCTTCTATTTCCTAATTTATGCAATGTCCGTGATTGTCTTTACAGCTGTTTAGCATTCAAATATACGCACATATCATGTGGGTGATTAGGGTTATGCATAACTCGATCTGTTCCTTCTGTGTGAGAATTGCTTCAGCTATGTATATCCTTCTTTACCAGACAATTTCGTTCTCAGTGAGTTACGACCGATTCGATATCCCCAAATTTTGCTTTTATTTAATCTTGATTTATTAGTCAGTTTCCGTTTAATGACCTGGTTTGGTCAAGAGTTAATGTTTGAACATTTAGGAAACTTTAGTATAGTTTTTTCCATAGCGCCTTTTCTCGTCGCGTCACTCAGTATGAATTCACGTTCAAATATTCTCTTTGACTTCATGCCAAGTAGATGAATTCTCAAGTTCATGTTTGGGAATGCAATAACTTAAACTCTGGTGGCTTTTAGGAGAGCGGTGATTCCAGAAGAGGTTATACTTCTGAAATGGAATTCATGCAGTAACATAAAGCATATTTCAGTATACATGAAGGATATTTTAGTATATGTTTAAGCATAGTCACTAATTAGTAAATTTAAGCCCATAGTCAAGGCCAATATGCTAACCAGTAATGTACAAACATTGACTCCGACATTGACTCTGGCGTCTTCAGGGGAAGCATAACTACCTTCAAGAAGGCACAAATGATCCACAGTAATGAGTTATTTTGAGACGTAAAGGGTGTCTTCTAAACGGTTAGAACAATTCACTCACGGCGTTATGTTCATATATTTTTACTTCGCTTCAGTATTAGCAATCACTCCCACGTTAATTCTGTTACATGTTCTAACTAAATTCATCTGAGAGACTGTGTTCTCTAAAACCATGCACAATGGAAATGTGTACTTTACCATAGTATTTTTCAAACTTTACACTAACGTTACATCTTCTATTGTTAATGCAAATTCGTTTTTTTTATATTTCTCTGCTAGAATATCACATTTATGCTGTGTTTGAATGCCCTTGTGAATAAAACTAGTTCATGAATTTGTACAACAGAAGAAATGAGAAAACTACGTAGCATAATATCAAAGTACATTTTCAAATCTTTAGGGACTGCAATTGATCAATCGCGCAAGGCAAGCAAGTGGCGCGCTTTTTTTGATTCAAACCTTAAGGTTGCTTGTGTTTTTATGACACTAATGATTTTCCACATGCTCACATGCTCTCGGTGCCCATGTGTCATATTCAAGTAGAACTTCGGAGTCTAAACGTACGTTTCATTTCGCTCCTAGAACGGTATATGAAAACTGTAAAATAGACATTGTTTCAGAATCACAAAGATTGTCGCTGTCGTACAAACTATCAGAAGTCTATAGAAAATCTACCTAAAGGCCTCAGTCAAGCAAACAAAGGGAATTGAGTGTGAATTATAATACCATTTTTCCTGCTACGACATATCAGAAAGACCTCAGAACCAAAACACGATGCTGAGATCGCCGTTTTCACAAGTTGTCGAATGATTACCGAAATTTGACTGGATGATTTCTATTCGATGAAAAAGCTAAGGAAACAGTCGCGCATTCCATGGATGCGTTGCGTCCCTAAAGGGCCAGACTGACAATGCAAATCTTCGTAGTCGTGGGACTAGTGAGACATGCGTTGACGTTCCTACGAGCACTTCGGCACATATGTAGTCAACAAGAAATTACTGGTGAGATTTAGATGAGTTTTACACAATCATTGAAACTTACATTATTGAATGATCATCAATAATGTAAGGAGAGAGCTCTGCCCGGCGATATGCAAAACACAAATATTTTTTTTCTCAGCGCTATCAAAAGAGCTTTTCTAAAAGGCAAGATTATTTGGAGTTTTTCGAGACTTGAATATAGAAAGAGAACTAGCAGTCTAAGAATGGAACTTTTTCCACAAAATAAAGCGGAATAGAACAAAAAACGCGTGGTGCTTGTGAAACATAATTTTATTCGGGGTGCTACAGCTCCATATAAGGACCTTTAGAAGCTGTTTAGGTACAGTGCCAGCCAGAGATTTGAACTTTTGAATGAGTGCTAATACTCTCATGAAAAGCTCTTTTCCAGCAAAAAGGATCGAGTTCCATCCCGTGCCGACTATCGAAATCGTACCGAATCTCCAAAAACGAATTTAGAAAAACCACTTTTTATTGCTGACTCTTTCACCATTTTGTTGTAAAATGCGTCTAATTCGTCCTCATCATACGGATAGCACTGATACGGATTTTTTTTTTCAACAGGAATGTTTGAGACGAAGAATGGCTAAGCACGGTGATTAAATTTCGTTTAGAGTGACTAGGTGTGAAATAAGTCGGTGTACGACAGAGTCAACGCCTGCAAGATTTTCCCTCCACAAATGACGAGAGTTTCGCTATCTATTTGGGTAATGACGATCTTCCTGTTCTCCTTCTCTTCTATAGCAATCGCATAAAATCTAATACGGAACAGCGGAAAAGTTGGCGACCAAATGTTTTCGAGTTACTAGCTCAAGGGAAGTAGCAGTTCTCATAACATATTGTGAGCTTACTCGTTTTATTCGTTTCCAGTGACGCCTTGTTCAATGCATGATTTTATCGCTTGTCGTTTGCTGTCCTTTCGCACGGCGTTGTAGACGGAAATGTCCAGATTACAGGGTACTGATGATAAAGTCTATTGGTTTCGCCAACGTAGCTCTCCGAAGTTGTGAGAAAAGCCTAGCCAAAGTCCTCCTTAGGTGGTCACCACCACAAACGGTTGTCACACCTTGTGGATCAGAGGGAGATTTGCCACCATGCGACCAACTGGTACTAAAACAGTGACATTTTCTGGTATTAGTTTACTCCTAATACTCTTCGCTGCGTTTCTGAACGGAAATGTCTGACTCCTTCTCACCCCAGAAGAGCCTGCTCTGGCGTATAAAATTTTGTGTTGTTTATCGCAGACCGTCATTCAGCAGCATCTCTCACTAATGATGAGGTGGTAGAATGTTAGACCTTCGAATGATGTTTTTATAATTACTTCCAGCGATTTCTCAACCTGATAAGGGAAATGAAAGTTTTGCGTTGTTATGAAATTTAATGGGTATAAAGCCTTGAAAAATCACCTAAAATCCCATTTTTCCGATGTCTAGAGCGGTTCTAGCAAAAGACATAGCAGTGTGAACACACTATGATCCACGAAAAATAAATTTTGGCCCCCCTCCCTCTCCCTTTCTCTATCTCTCTCTCTCCCTCTCTCTCTCTCTGTCATTGGTTTATAGGGTTTCCTTTGCAGCATTCATCCGGATGTTCAAGCCTGACAAAACTCGTTTGAGTGTTATCGAAACGTTCACTGCCATTTCTGCAATTGCACGTCCGTGCACAGCAGCTTCACTTCACTCACTGTGACCTGTCTACGGATGCCTTTTATAATCTGAACAGATTTGAGCGATCCCTGTAAAGTTAGCTTTGATTCTGCGAATTTGGTTCCCGCTTTTTCACCCGTTTCCCTGCTTATTGTTCGAATTTGATCTTACCGACGTTGTAAAGTAATGGTAGAGTATATGCTGTTTAATATTTCTGAATTCGAAAACGCACAGTCTGAAATGTGCATATATTGCTCTGTTGAACCTGAACGGCCATTCAAGAGTTAGGTCCACTTCTAGTGAGGATGGCAGGTTGATGTTGGTGAGCCAAATTGAGCTTACGTACTGATGTAGTCTTCTAAGGCATATTAATGTCACGTGGATATGGACGGCGGCAATAAACACTTTTCGGAGCCTCTTCGCTGTACTTCTGCCAATCCCCTGCTAATATTGCTAAGAAGGAATGGGATAAAAAGCCAGAGAACGACGAACAACACATAGAATGGGTGATAATCTCGTACCACATAGGTGTAATTATGGGCAACAACACAGTTTTAGCTACTTTCAGCTCGCTTTACGGTTGATAGTTCGCGCGGAAGCTGAGCGAATGTATTGGAATGAACTGCTCACGAATCTTTTAGTTGTTCATGACTCATCCTGCCTGGACTGTATACCGCATAGTTCTTCATTGTCAGATAGCATAGTGAGTTGGGACGATGATATGCTGGACATCATATATAAATCCTCTTAAGATAGTGTAAAGTCGCGTGGACGTGGCTAGCAAAAAAACCGAGTTGAAAATCTTGAATTATTCTACCTATCGTCGTTTTGGAACCAGTTCTTGATCCATCTACTCGCCATAAAGTGATTCTTCTGGATTTTCAAGTACAGAAGCTTTACCAAAAGTTCTAAATATTATTCTTGAATAGCGCAGCTCAATCCAGTGCTTTTGGTCTTCTATAGCTAAGGTTGTCTTTTGCCATTTTCTAAAATATGATTTCTAATAAAGGACAACGTAGGCGAGAGGCCTGCTTCAACTCTTAGAAATCCTCGCATTATAACAAGGATCTCTAAAAGATGGTCCCAGAGCTACAACTAATTGGGACGTATTGAAGTCATTAGTCGGCTCTCGGGAAGATTCTGTTGTTGACAAAATTGCCGAAGAATACGACCGGCTCATTCAAAATCTTCGTGATAGAGCTATGAA